>CAUYRH010072955.1:0-47113 GCA_963574655.1 Perodicticus potto
AACATGGCTGATCAGTAAGATGGTTTTAATGGAGAAACTGCTAATGAGTCTTCTATTGTAAGCAAATTATATAGGCAAATACTTTTGTAATTGAAATATAAAGCAATCTATTCTCATATCAATCACAACATCAATTTCCAGGTGGAACTGCAGACCAATCTTTCTTGAAATGGTATCCTCTTCACTACTTAATTGTCTGGATACAGTGGAGGAGGATGTACTCCTAGAGAGAAAAGTATAATTTTTCCTTCAACATTATTAATTTTCTTTATTCAAAAACTATTTCTCAGGCATTTATTTTGTCAACTATTCTAAGCTGTGGTAGTTATGTAAGTTCTATTTTACAAACGTCTGTCTCTACAGGGAAGTATTTTACACAGTTTAGCTTCCAGTAGATACATGAGAACTTTATTTTTCTACGAGAACTTTTGCAGTGAGCAAAGGGTCACTAGAGCTCATTTACACCCTGGATCATGACTATTAATTTAGAGGTTGAGGAATTACTTGTTTTCACTCTTGGATTTCTTATGAAGGCCAAAGGGACACAAACCAAAAGTGTTAAAACAGAAAATGCAGCAGAAAATAGCCACTCTTTTGCCCTTATATATATGGATAAAGTTTAACCTGGCATTGTTTGAGCACTAACTCATTAATTAGCCAGCAAATTCCACTGATGTTTTTGAAATGAGGTAACATTTCAGCAGGTAGAAGTCTGGGATCCTGTTCCTCTTCTCCAACTGTCGCCCTCAGGGCCTCCCTAGAGGTCAATTCCATCCTTTCAGACTAGCCATTTGCTTAAGGATGATGAGGAGTAAGTGTGATAGTTCTGATAAGGTTGTGCACTCTAATTCTTCAAACGCTCCTGGAGTAAATGCAGATCTTTTGTCAAAACCCATAATTGTTTGGTACCCACGTTTTGCAAATAACTGTGACAAAGCTGCTAGTTTAGAGTTTGAAGTATGAGATAGAGTTAGAAGCTCTTTTCATTCCTTTGAAATAAAATCTATTACAATTAACATACACTTTCTTTGGATTGATACAACTTTATCTAAATGAAACTTTAACCATGATTTTGGGTGACTCTTCATAAAAAGTGATGGGATTTTGTATAATGGTTATCCTTTTGTTGAAAATAGGTGTTTTAAAAAATATTTGAATCTGAGTAGGCGCTAATTCCCTGTTTCTTCCCAATGTTGTTTGCAAACTGGGACTGACCCTGTTTCATAATATCTTTACTCTGGGACCCATTCTAATGAAGCAGTTTCCATTTGTAATGTTACCAATCACTGTAAATGTACCATAGGACAGAGATATTTCAAAGCAACATCCTGCATTTAAAAATAATACTCTGTTTGGCAATGACAGTGACACACACCAGACAAAGTCCCCTTGCCATGACTTACTTCAGCAGAGAAGGAATATAAACCTCAAGGAAGAGTATCACAAAAAAAGACAGCAATATACACAGTGGATAATGTTTATATTTATCTTGGTGGTAAAATTTGAGTAATTAAGTATCATAATGTCATATAAAATATGTTTCATCTGCCGGTCCTGAACAAACATCTATGGCAATGAAAAGAAGTTTGTACTTATTTTAAAATGATAAGACTGGTAGAGATGAGAAAAGAAAGCTTAACTTTTCATTCACCATTGGCAAATCCACTAACTACTTTCAAAAGTGTATCATGAAATATTTTAGCAAGGGTTATTTCTATAAAGGTGAAAAAAATACTCTTTATAAATGAAAGAGCAGCAGAAAAATCTAAAACTCTTGCTTTTCTTTGAAAAATCTAAATTATAAACCACGTGTCTCATCTTTAGTGAATTAAATTCCAGAAGGATTATTGCAACAGCTAAACTTGTGACACTGGGCAACATACTTTTACATTTTTCTTTGATTCAGAAACTGATATATCCTATGTAGATCTATCTGAAGTAATTCTGTCCTAGGTCATCTATAATTACAGGAACATGACTCTCTGAAATTTACACTTTTTTTTTTTTTTTTTGAGACAGACTCTCACATTTTCGTCCTTAGTAGAGTGCTGGCGTCATAGCTCATGGCAGCCTCAACCTCCTGGGCACAAGCAATTCTCTTTGTAGAGAAGAGAATTCAGCCCCAAGTAGCTGGGACTACAAGCAACCATCACAATGCCCAACTATTTTTAGAGATGAGGTCTCACGCTGGCTCAGGCTGTATACTATTCTTGAAAGCCCTAGGATGAAGAAGATGGAGGGGAAGGCAGAGGAGGAGAAATATTAAAGAATTCCAAACTCTTGTATTTTCTATGGAAAAAAAAGAACCTTAATAAGTGATGGCAATCATTAGTTCCTAGCCTGACAGTGTGTTCTCAGTGGACAGAGAATGGCAGCTCTGAGTGAGAACAGTGCACTTCGTTATCCCGATGGGTGAGGAGGTGACTCTGTATCACGGCCACAGCTTGGACAGATTTTGGTTTCCTTCTCCCCCTCAGGTAGACAATTTAAAACCATGCGGGAGTTATTTGAACAAATGTGAGAAGCCTGATTATTGAGTATTTATGGAAGTATAATTAAAGTTTGGATAAATTTATTGCAGTTTGGCTGGGGCTGGGTTTGAAACCACCACCCTTGGTATATGGGACCCTGCCCACTGAGCCACAGGCGCAGCCCTAAGTTTGGATAAATTTAGAGAGATTTATTCCACAGAATTTGTCTCAGAACCAAGTACTTGGGATAAGTGTTGCTCAAGTGTATACTTCACATTGTATTTCCACTCTGTGGTGATCTGGCCTTCAGCTGGGAGCCTGGCCTAATTTCTTTTACTTAAAACTCCACTCAAAAGTCACATGTCAATAATACGTGCTTCGTGTATACTTCCTGTATTATAACTTAGCTCTGCACATCCATGCATTTGCAAATATCTGTCTTTTCCTTTGAAAGCTTCTCATCTCACGTTTAACGTGGTATGGTTTCTGAAAACCCACCTCAAATTTCCATGCTTTGTTTTCTTTCTTTTCTTTTTTTTTTGGTAGCTATGAAAATGCAACAGAGATATTTACAGCTGCAGGAAGAATAATTGACTGTTGTCCCCTGTTGCTGTTATCTGAATTTACCACAATGTTTATGTCAAGGCTGTGCGTCTCATTAGGCTGATCCTGCTATTCATACAAGGGGAAGCTTATTCCTTCAAAATACAGGTTTCCTCTGATGGATGACTTTTCGGTTCATCAATTGTTCATTGGTGTGATCAGGTCTTTCATAGAGGTGTGTTGCCCTCAGAACCCATTTCCGCCCAATCCGGGTTCCACCCTACTGCCCTTCCCTGGACTCAGTTTCCTATCATGATTCCTCTGCCCACCTCACCTTCCACCTTTGCATTTGTTTTCACAATAAGTCACTTAAACAAAACAAGCTTTTCTTAGCATCTTTTCTAAGACAATTTGAACTAACACAATTATACTGAGATTGATCCAAGAGGTGGCAAGAGGGGAATTGGAGAAAGGATCAATTACCACCCCACAGGTAAAAAGGATGGAATTCTATGTGTAGGTGAAATTAGGGAGTCTCTGGCAGAACATGGTAGCTTAATTGTTAATGATTTCACCACTTGTGACCTAGAAATATGTTCCCCCAAGGTGAAGTGCCTTTTCAAGTACATTTATTCAGGCATTTGAAAGATGTGAGCATAGGGGCCTGCATCAAAAAAGACAGTGGGTTTCTGTATCATATTGGTGCCCTGCAGAGGGATAATGAGAAATCAAGAAAAGTAAACAAGCAGTTAGCAGCTAAATGTAAGCACCAGAGGGTTCTTTTGGGAGTTTAAAAGGAGATCTTTATCTCCTGGAGTGGAAGAATAGATACTAGAGCAAAGTGAAGATTGTATAATTATATTTGCATGGCTCATAGACATCTGAAAGCCCTACAAGGCAGATCTTTTGTGACAAAATCAAACCACGGGAAAGCCTGGGAATCCAAAGCATTCCATGAGGCTATCTGGAAGGGTGCCCATGTAGATGATCACTCCTATAGATGTCCTAGATTGGCAAAGCTTAGAGAAGCGGTTCACCCTTGCCCAGCGAGCTTTTGTCCTTTCACCCTGCCATGGACAGTAGGCATCCTCTTCCTAAAAAAGCAAAAGCCACTACTTTCAGGACCTGCGCCTAGTTCTCCTGGTGACTAGGCTGATAACTAGAGTCACATTTTACCAGAATCTAGCTAAGTCTGTGCTGGGCCTGATAAAAAATGAAAGTCCTAAGAATTGCACACCTAAGCATTGCAAGAATTAGTTAGTGTGTGCTGACAGAGGGTGCATGTTCTCCCGTGATTAGAAGCTGAACAGACTTGATGAGAAGAATGAAATGCAAGACCAGAAAAGCAAGAACTCATTGACAGAGGAATCTATAACTAAGCTTGGGCTCAACACCTTGACAAAGAACCTAGGAAATGGGAAATACTCTCTACAAAGATTGGTTTTAGAAAACGAAGGAGGTGATGGTTGATGTTATTCAAAATGGAAATGCCAGAATTGCCCTGGAAGACAGTAGAGAAAGAAGTAGAGAGGCTGAGGCAAGTAGGACTGTCAGGAGGGACTTATCGTAAGGCCTGACAAGTATGTACTGGGCGCTGACATTGGCAGCACTATACAAACAGCTCAGTCAGGTTTCACAACCTTGGCATATCAGTGCCTAACAGCTGTGTTCGTGTTGATGTGTGGCGGTGTCTTGCTGAGTGGTGTCCATTACTGATGCATGTTTTTGTGTGCTGTTGGGAGAATGTCAGAGCTTGAATCAGAGCAATGAATAAACATTAAATTTCTTATTATACTTGGCAAGAATGAACATGAAATCAGGGATATGTTAGTTCAAGTTTATGAGGATGATGCTGTGAAGAAAATGGCAGTGAACAAATGGATTAAAGGCTTTTCTGAGGGGGTGAAACCCTCAGTGAGGAAGAGAGGTCAGGGCTGCAGGCTGATAAAAACATTGCAAAAATTTGTGGAATTTCATGTCAGCATTGTCAGCTGATTGTAAGAAGCATAGAAGACCAAGTAAAGAAAATCAATAGAAAATCTTAACTAAAAATCTTGGCATGAGAAAGATGTGTGCAAAATTGGTCCTTAGGGAGCTCACTGATTAACAAAAGCAAAGAAGAGTCAAAGTTTGCCAGGACCTGTTAGAGAGTCAGAATGATGTTTCATCACTGGTGATGGAACACAGGTGTACCAATATGACCCTGAAACAAAGCATCAATGTGCACAATGAAAGTTAGCCTGTTCTCCAAACCAAAAAAGGGCCAAGAGTCCACGTAAAGAGTCACAACAATGTTTCTAACTCTTTTTTTGATATCAGAGGGATTTTTCATTATGAATTTGTACCAACTGGAAAAGCAGTTAACCAAATTTATTATTTGTAAGTGTCAAAAAGGCTGGGTAGAAAAGTTAGACAGAAATGACCTGAAAGTTTTACCAACACTCACAGCTCCCGCATCACAACAATGCACCAGCTCACACGGCACTGTCTGTGTGGAAGTTTTTAGTCAGTAGACACATACTATATTGGAACACCCTCCCTATTGACCTGATGTGGCCCCCAGTGAATTTTTTTCTTTATCTGAAGGTAAAGGAAGTATCAAAAGGAAGACATTTGATGATACTTAGGACATCAGGGGTAATGTGACAGCAGCCCTGATGGCCATTCCAGGAAAAGAGTTTCAAAGTTGCTTTGAGGAGGGTCTAGGCACTGGTGTTGGTACACAGCTTCCCAAGGGGATTGCTTCAAAGGTTACTGTAGTGATATTCAGCACTGAGGTGTGCAGTACTTTTTCTAAGATGAGTTTGTGAACTTAATTGTCCGACCTCCTTATCTTAGACCAGAAGATCTAACACAAGATTATGTTCCATAGGAAGGCCTGGAGACCACACTACCCATCAAGACCATCAAGATATGACAATGAGAGGGGCAGAGGACCTGTCATAAGTTTAGAACTAACAGTAGGACTGGTGGACTTAGAGATGGGCTTTACCCTTTCCATGGAATGATGGTGCCCCAGATATTAAAGGCAGGTGTATGCACTTGAACACCAGAAGCCAGGGGCAGTGATTACTGTAAAGACTGATGAGGTTAAACAGGCTACCAAGGAAGTTTGACTCATAGGGAATTGTGAAGAGGATTGATTAATGGGGCATAAAACCCTGGGGCAAACAGGTGGTCAGACAACAGGGTGCTGTACGACTTTTAAACCCCTCTACCCACAAAGAAGCAAGAATTATAGACACAAGAGTTGAAGTTGTCACCCTCAATGAAAAGTCATGAACAGTCTCTCAGTCCCCAGATTTGTGTCAATTTTTAGATTTTGAGGCAATTGAATCAAGAGCTGGTCAGGTACATAGAAAGAAGGACAATGAATATTACATGCTGGGAGTTTGCTCCAGTCACAACACTGTCCCCTGAAGATTAGAAAATACCCATGTGCTTGAGGCCAACTGGACACAGAATCTGAGTATGACTTGATGCTGATAACTGAAAACCCAGTGGTTGTCACTGGCTATGTTTGATAGTGGAGGCTGAAGAATGACAGAAAATAAATGGGGCAGTGACAAAAATCAAACTCACAAAGGCCCACTTTGTTATGGATCCAGTCAGTTTTTGGTTCCTCAGATCCAAATAAAAATTGGAGTTTACTTGGCAGCTGTATCAATAGTCACACTGTTTCCCTGGCTTGTGGGGTAAGAGATATGATGGTGGGGAAGGCCCAGTTGCAATCTCTTAAAATGCCAGCCTCCCTCCCTCTTAAGATGTTAAATAAAAACTCATATGACATCCCAAAGGAATATTAGAGATTATCAATACGGCTAAAGATCTAAAGATTCCCTGGGACGTTGCCATTATCCTATCTCCCTTTAATTTACTAGTCTATCCCAGCAGAAAAGTAGTCTTAAGCAAGTGGCCACTATAATTATGGCTGCTTTGCTGTTTGAAGCATATCACTGCACAGGTAAAGTCTTAGGTACATGGCAGACAGCCATTGACTTTAAGAATGGATTATTTTCCATTTATTATAAGAAGGTGAAGAATATTCATTTAAGATGAAGTATGTATTCTTCATCTGCCTAGACACAATTATTTCTCAGAAGAGTAGTTAAAAATATTACCATACCCCAAAGAACAAGTGCTGGCAGGGTGCTAGGGGATACAGACGGAAAGGAACACTTATTTACTGTTGGTGGGACTGCAGACTAGTAAGGCCTCTCTGGAAAGTGTTGTGGAGACACCTCAAAGAAGTCAAGGCAGAGTTACCATGTGACCCAGCAATCCCACTGCCGGCTATTTACCCAAAGGAAAAAAGATATTATCAGAAAAACACTTGCACTCCAATGTTTATAGTAGCACAATTCACAACTGAAAGGTGTGGAAACAACCCCATTGCCCATCACTACATGAATGGATTGATAAAACGTGGTGCACAATCGCTTCTTGGCCTTTTGGATAAGATAAAATGTGGTACACAAACACCATGGAGTACTACTCAGCCATAAAAAACAGGGTGATCTGGTGTCTTTTGTGACAACCTAGATGGAACTTGACACTAGTCTTCTAAATGAAGTATTATAAGAATGGACAAACAAACACCATGTGTCTTCAATACTAACTTGGAACTAGTCGATCTGCACTTCTGTGCACACATGAAAGTAAAAAGGTGGGTGTGGGGGAGGGTGCGGTTGGGTGAACTCACACCTGACAGCCGCAGTGGTGAAGCACATTCTGGGTGAAGGGCACACTTACAATTTTGACTTAACATGTACAAAAACAAATTATGTCACCAAAACACATGTACACCAGTAATACCCTGAAATTTAATAAAAATATTAAAAAATAAGCAATTACAATTTAAACATTAAAAAACAAAAACTAGGGCTGAGTTGGTGGCTCACACTTATAATCCTAGCACAATGGGAGGCCAGGGCGTATGGATTCCCCGAGCGAATTCCAGACCAGCCTGAGAAAGAGTGAGAACCCCATCTCTATTTATCCAGGCAGGGTGGTGGGCACCTGTAGTCCCAGCTGCTCAGGAAGCTGAGGCAAGAGGATTGCTTGAGCCCAGGAGATTGAGGTTGCTGTGCACTGTGACAACACAAGACTCTACCCAGGGGGACAGAGTGAAATTCTGTCCCCCTCCCCTCAAAAGAAGAAATACAACATTGGGAACATTGTTAAATACCCTCCCCCCACAATAATTATAATAATAGTAGCATGGACTTTTTTTAGGTTTTTATGTTAGTTTAAAAGGATTTTCACAACTAAATATACTCATTTTCTGCTTCTAAATCTACCCTTATATTTCATACACATATATGTATGTGTGTGTGTGTGTGTGTGTGTGTGTTCACGAAGTGTGTTAGGCAGAATTTTCTCCCAGACCTGTATGTGAGTTAATCTCTGCATCCGTCAAAATGTTACCTTACATGGCAAAAAGAACTTTGTGGATATAATTAACAGTATGACCTGAAAGTGTTCCTCTTTGATTATAGAGATGGGTACAAGCTAATAACATGAGCCCTTTAAAGCAGAGAATGTTTTGTGTGACACAGTGACACCTCCAGGAGAAATGGGCATGTCACTTCTGTAAGCTCAGCAACTGAATTCTGCCAACAATCGGAAGTGGCATTTTCCAGCCAGCCACCACCTTAATTCCATGTTAAACTAGGAGCAAAGATTCCAGCCAGGCCAACTGAACATCAGACCTATAAATTGTATTGCTTTAAACTACTAGGTTATAGTAAATAACTATGATAATTTATGGCAGCAATAAAAACGAACACATGGACTATCCATAATCACCTTTGTTTTGCTCACCTCAGGCAAATTTAATCATCTGCTACTTTGTTTAACCCGTGTGTTGTCTCCATATATGTGGTATTTTATTAGACATTATAACTTTTAAAATGCCTGTCTCTCTTTCTAACAGGTCTGTGAGATCCTGGAGGGTCTCATTTGTCTTTAATTTCCAGTGCTTGATACAGTAGTTGAAGTTTTGAAATAAATATCTTTATTTCAAAGGGCACAGTAGTGAGTACTAGCGTAAGGGGTACTGTGTTTCACCCAGAGATAAGGGGTTTACAAGTAGCTTAAATAATTTTCTCTGTGTACTCATTGCAAAGTATTCTGTGTTAGCTTTAAGTGAGTTGGGGAACTATTTTTAATCCATACCATATTAGCGGTTTTATATAAACTACAAAGTACTCAGAAAGCCTTTTGTGGACACATATTTACATATTTCTTAGGAAAAAAATGCCTTCGGTGCTTACTCCTAAAAGGTTTTTATTCCTCTGTATTTCTCCGTATAATGGATAAAATACGTTTCTCTGGAATAATTACATTTCATCACTTCTTGGCTTTTGGCTAAGATCAAGTGTAGTATCTGTTTGTGTGAGTACAATTATAGGAGCGTGTGAGAAGAGGCAGAGTGGGCACGTATGGGCCTGCTCACTGCACAAAGGCAACATTTTATACCTATTACTCCAGGCAACAGTAAATGGACCTTGGGACACAACATAATTTTTCATATAATAATGCTATAAAATAATAGTAATAATAGTATAATAATGCATCTGTGGTAAGGACCAGGGCAGGAAAAGTATTGTTATTATAATAAGTTGTTCAGCTACTGGCATCCTTATGTTACAGGCCACACATGTTAGCTATCACTTCCTGTCACTCATACCTAATAAACCAATGGTAAAAAATGGTGGGCAATGATATCAATGTATCATCAAGGCCAGAAGACACTCAAGGTCATCTAATACAGTTCTTCATTTTCTTCAAAGGACAGATGGTATTTTAAACTGTTTTGCCATTACATAGTACTTGGACCCCACAGGCCTGTACCCTTGCTAGCATGGAATATTGTTTATATGAATACCATGGAATTAATCATACATTTATATACAGGCCTGAAAATTGAAAAAGTTAAATCAAAACTAAATGTGGCATGAAAGTTAGTAATCCACCAAATACTCAAATATTTCTTTCTAGAAAGAAAAATGTTAAGGCATTTTAATTTACTAAACGGACCTCATTTTTCTTGTGTATAATTTAGTGGGGTTGTCGTTGTTTTCAACAAAGGACATATCCAACATAGTACAAAATGCTACCAATTTACTGATACTTATGTAAAATTAAAATTTGGCATTACCTCATAAATAAAAACAAAAAATCAGGGAATCTCAAGAATTTATAAATTTATTCTATATATTTTGCTTTTCTTTAGTTTTAAAAAATGGCAGGTATCATCATCATATTTAGCAACTTAGGGCATAAAATTTTACTTGTGATTTGTACATTTTAAATATGCCACCTATACTAAAGCAAGAATTCTATGCTGCCAAAAAAATTGTTTATATTTTAAAATCCTCTGTGTTATAAGGCAACAGGATAGCAATGGTGCTCAAACTATTTTCCTATTCACCTTCTGAAAACAAATCCAAATTTGAATCTTAATGTTCCAATAGTGAAGTTAAAACAATCTATTTTTCTTTGCCTCTTGGAATTCATCTCTTTAGAAAGATAATAATAGGAAACACTTTAAAAGATTATTATGAAGAGTCCATGAGCACTCACAATCGCTAATGGACAATACACTTAAACTATCGAATATGAAGCAGAATAACTCAGCTCCGAGAGTCACAAATGACTGGACGTGTCTCGGAGGAATTAATATAGCAACAACTTACCTAACATTATAATTCATCAGGAACCGTGAGGACCCTTGAAGTCTAATTATTTTCTGTAGCTCATCAGAGTCAGGGAAAAAAAATAAAACCTCATGAGCCCTATTCAGGAAGCGACAATAGATAATTCCGCTCAGGCAGAGATGTGGGAGCGTATCTGGGTATGAAGGTAAAAGGGGCAGGGTCCCAGGGATCAAAGCCACCAGAAAGGACTTAGCAGGTTCCCCACCTCCAGCGCAGGTGTGCTGCCCTCCACCCCTCCTCTCACCTCACCACCAAAATAAATAAAGTTAATATAACTAATATTTCATGTTTGAGTTTTTCCCATCATTTGCTTCTTGTATGACATAATTTTTTTATAAATATGATTATTGTGATCCACGAAATGTACAGTACTTGGGTTTCTCAGATACAGAGGGTTAAAAAGCTGATCCTATAATAATTTCAGAATGTTAAATTTCTGCCTGAAATGTGAAGAGAAAACAAAAAGCTGAGGATTCTATTGTTTTTTCTCATATTTCAATGGGCAGAGACCCTGAAATGGGAGAAGATTGACATGACACTTGTACACAGTCATTTTGTTAATTATCAATTCCCACAACTCTGATCTCCTAGGAGAAACTTAGATAAAAAAATCTAAATTAACTACGATAGCACCTCCACATTGCCAGAAAAGAAGCACCTGCCTTAGTAGAAGCGTGAGAAAAAGTAGGAAATGTCTGCGAAGGGGAAGAAATTGGGTTAGAAAAATCATCCGACACTTTGAAATGGGCGAAAGAAAATCCTCGGTGTTCTGAGCTTATGTTTTTTCTCTATTGTATATTCACTAGGTTGTTTCACAGCCCTGTAGGAGTAGAGTTTAACTTGCAGATGTTTGTCTAGAAGAGAGGCGAGTGATTTCTTTTGATAGAAAAGAAAATAACTCTGAGGGTAGGACATTAAGCACTTTTGTATGTAACCCAGTCATTTTATCCTAGATTGCCCGTAAAGATCCGGGAAATGTTCTTTAAACTTTCTCTGCGTGTGTTTTAAACATAACTTATTGGTTCTCTTATTATTTAGTGAGTTGGATAAAACCCTGGATATGTGCTCATTTTATATTTGCATGAGAATTATGTTGTTCCTGTTTTGAAAGTTATATTTTAACTATCTGTTTTAGGAAGAGATCAAATATATCTACCCAGACAAATGCTAGGAAACTAAAACTATTTGCCACCTGAGTATTCAAAGAGCAAGAAGAGAAAGAGTTCCTATTTATTAATCCATTCCTAGGCTCTCCATCAATGTGAAGAGTCCAGGTGATTGTCAAATAGAAGTTGGCGAGGTAAGAAAGAGCTAAGCCAGAGCTGGCAGCTGAGGTAACAGGGAACCTCCTCAGCTGCATTCCAGTGGCAGAGTCTTTATAAATTTATTTATTTATTTTTTTGAAGTTTTTGGCAGGGGCTGGGTTTGACCCCACCACCTCCACCTACAGCATACGGGGCTGGCACCCTATTCCTTTAAGCCACAGGCACCACCAAGAGTCTTTAGTTCCTTACCAGCATCATTGAGAAGACTTCAGAGTAGTTGTGATAGCACAGGAATATGAAGATTGACATTAATGTCCCAAAGAGACTTTTAAGGAATTTTGTTTTGCTTAATGAGAATATACATTTTTACGTTTTTATGAAAAAATTTATCATGTAAAGACGTAAGTGGTTTTAGCTTTCTGTTATTTTTTTGAAATGTTAAGCAACTTCTCAGACAGAACATGTGTGACTCTGTTTTCTAAAGTTTTATTTAAATTTACCATGCCTCTAAGAATGTCGTTTGAATATTTATATTTGGTAAAGCATTTTACAGAAAAAAACCAAAAACTGCTAGATTAAATTAACATAGGTAGAAGATTTTTTGGTAGTTATTAGATTGGTTAAAGGATGTTGCCATGTTAAATATCAGGCATAAAACGGTTAGGCTGGGTGTGAGTGTAATAGCTTTCCGAATTATAATCTCACCTTCGAAAATTTCTCCTCATAAATTGTTGACAATAAAGTTGGCCCTAAATTATCTTCTAGAAAGTCACTCAAATATTTATTTTCAAAAGTGATTGAAAACATAATATTGGCATTTTGTCAAGTTTAGGAAAATATATTTTTAATGTGACAAATTGTTGGACTTTATACTTTAAATGTAGAAAAGGTGCTTAATACATTGCCTGACAGCAAACACTTAAAAAACAGAAACCCTTAGGTTTTCCCTATAAGCCAAACACTAATACAAATAACAACAAAATTCTGAAATTATAAGCAAAAATAAATGAAAGTTTGGGCACACACACAAGCACATATGCATTTTACAATTTACTTATTCAGCATTAACTCTGAAGTCAAAGGAATAGCTCTTAGAGAAAAAATAATATTTTAATTTCTCCTCCACGCATTGTGGAGACATCTCGGGCAGGAGGCAGCATTTGTTTCTTGCACTATGACCTCCCAGAGGCTTCCCTGAGCTCACTCCCACCCTGGTAGTTATCAAATGCCTTCCATCCCTTCTCCAGTTCACTGTTTCCCAATTCCCACATTCTGGACATCTTGTCAATACCTATTTCACATAATAGAGTTGTAGGGACGTGCTCCCAACCCTCTAGTCTCACACAATTTCCTCCTCCCCTGATGTCCCCTGGAACCTTTTCCTTATATATATTTTTTAAGGCCAGCATCACTTACAACCATGTATTAATTGTATTTTCATCCTCTTCCTTATTACAGGAAAACCTCCTTTAGTATAACAGCATTTTATTCTCTAAACATTTTATTTTAATTTGGCTTTGTTTTCCTGAATCAATATTTTACATCTATGCAATGTAAGTAAGATTTCACAGAACGTAAAAAAAAAACAACCAGACTTCTTGCGTGCTCTTCTGAGGGTGATGTGTGATGTCTTTCACCCATTTCCACCACAAAGGTGACAGTGAGACCCCTGTCTGGGTCACAGAGGAAGACTGTGACCTCTTCCTTCAGAAGGTGACAGTGGAAGAATGATAGCAGCTGGAGGGCCTAAAAATTCTTAACAGGATCCCCTTCTCCACAGGTTAGAGAGCTAAAAGTAATTCTCTTTTACAGTCAAATTTCCCTGAGGCAACCACAACTTTTCAAGCAAGCAACAGCTATACTCTGCACTGAGTTTCAAATCCTTGGGCCAGAAGAGCTATCTATGCCTCATTACCATTTAAATAGGCCGATCAATGAGAATTAGCATGTAATTTGAATTACAACACCCACCTCCTGCTTTTTAGAAACCTTGGTCCTCCAAGCGTCTTTAAGTAGTGGTCACATTTTCCAACCAGGATTCCCTATCCTTCTCTTCAAATCTGAAGGAGGTGTATACCTGTATTTCAGTGTACAAGCTTACCGGGAGCCATTATTACTGGTTCTGCCCACACTATGTATACAGGCAGTATAATCCGTTATCTTGTTGAATCGCAAAATTCTGAATAGTCACCTCAGCCAGCTGACTACCATGAATATTTTGATATAATGCCATCCTTAGTTTTAAGACTATAGTTTCATCACATCAATTTAACCAATAAGTCATGTTTTCAGTATGGGTCAGTGAATACACCATGCTATCGAGGCAGGTAGCACTATGATGGCTACTCACCCCCCATAAGAAACTTGGACTGGAAAATAAAAATTAAAGCAAAAAGAAATAAAATCCATTCAATTTGAATATGAATTATTCATCTTGCCTATGTAATCAATCTTTATGAAAATCAATTGAATGATATGTTTTAAAAGCTTTATGCATGTTAAAATTCCATACACATGTACAGCCCCTATTGCACATGCAAAGACTTATTGATATGACCTAATTCACTCTTATGATAGGATTATTTTATAATTCGACACATTGTGTTATTTTTATTTACATGGAGTAAAAATTTTTCTGTTTGTGTGTTTAAGAGAGTAAGAAGTGCTTTGCGGGGTCCAGCTGTGATTGCCAGTGACTGATACTTACTGTGGAACTATGAGAAATTGCCAACGGAGAGCTCACAGATTATTATTTAATGTTAAGATCATATACAATTCTCTCCTACTCACTACTAGTAATTCTTTTGAGCCTCAAGAAACTTTCTGACTCTAGGAATACATCATTTTGATGTGGTTGAAGAAAAGAGATTGTTACACAGGAAAATATAATTCTACAGGGACTGGGATTCATAAAATATTTCTGTTACCTGTGTACCAATATTGTCTTTTTAGTTTTTTCATATCGTTTTCATTTAAAAAATGCAATTTCTTATTGAATTTTCTCTCTTCCTCAAATATTTGATGTCTCCTTGAAGAAATGCAGATTTTCCATTTTTTATCTGTTCCCACGTCTTCAGCGCACTAGTGTAGTCCTGGGACCACGGTCAGCGTCCAGTACATCTGTATTCAAGGAATGAACAAGGCTGGCCCCAAGTGGTTCTTTGAGTGGGTTCTCCTTCCCTGTTGAGCTCCATGAGCTACAGAGGCTACCCAAAATAAACATGCTATACACACAAACTCTTAGCACGGTTTATATATGCACCCTCAGGGAAATTTCCAAAGCCTACTTTCCCATCCAGATTGCTACTTGTAGACCTTCGTATATAGAAACAAATGAATAATTGAATAAATACATGAGAATTGTATGGCCAGGAGACAAACTAGAATGAATTCTAATGATACCTGAAAATGGTATAATGCTCTTTAGAGCCAATTTTAATGATGATGAGGCATGGAAATTGTAGATCACTTTTTTAGAAGCGTGTAGGTTGAGGGTCTAGCTATCTACTGAGAAAAGATGTTAACTTTAAATATTTAAATTAGGCTTGGCGCCTGTGCCTCAAAGGGCTAAAGCACCAGCCACGTACACGTGAGCTGGCGGGTTCGAATCCAGCCAGGGCCCGCCAAACAACAATGACGGCTGCAACCAAAAACTGGCTGGGTGTTGTGGCAGACGCCTGTAGTCCCAGCTACCTGGGAGGTGGAGGCAAGAGACTCGCTTGAGCCCAGGTATTGGAGGGTGCTGTGAGCTGTGATGCCACAGCACTCTATCCAGGGTGATAGATTGAGGCTCTGTCTCCAAATAAATAAATAAATAAATAAATGTTTAAATTATTATGTACTTACAGGAAATATATGTAGTTATAGATACTCAAATATGATATAAAGTCATTTCGGTTATCTTTTTTAATGTTTGACTTCTCATTAAGAAAATGGTGTATAATTTGCTTCTGTGGTAATTTCGTATTTGCAAGGATTTAGGATGGTGGTGTTAATGGAGTCAAGGAGGCAGGAAAACTGCAAAATAGAAAGCAGTAAAGAGAAATTAGAAAGTTTCTTTGGAGTTTTTCTACTAAAATTTACTTTTTAATGATGATATAGTCAACGTATTTAGTTAAATAAGAGTATGTGGTACTTTTCTACTTTTACTTAATCATTACTTTCATTACACATTCATAGGCCAAATTGAATTATACTTTCTGTATGTGTCTCAAGGTCCCTACTGTAGTTCCACTTTCAAGCTGAAATCACTATCAAGAAATCTTCAGTAATTTTTGTAAATCCCCTGTGAGCTCAGAAAACTAATTTCAGCATCATATGTTCAGTATGCCCTTCTCTAATCCCGTCAGCTCAATAAACTTTCTTACTCCTCTGAATCTCCCTTTTCAAAATTACACACACGTCTTGAAGTGGAGGAGATCACCCTCTCATATAAGACTTACATATGAGGACTTTAGTGCCATCATCTCCTTACGCACAGGATATACCACGTTGTCACGTTTATATTTCTCATCCTCTAGGTGATGTTCAGTGTTTTTGAAAGGGAAAATGAGAATTTAAATTTATGTTCCTGCATATCTAACATGGTTTACCAAAATTCATGCTAACTGTTCAAACCTTAAGAAAAGGAGAAGGGGACAGAGGTGACAGGAGAGAGAGACAGAGGGTGGAAGGGGTAGAGAGAGAAAAGAGAGAGATAGAGAAGAGAGAGAGGAGAGAGAATCTTCCACTATACCTCTTGACTTTTTTTCCAATTTAAATGTGTCATATTGTATGGTGCTAGAAATAAAGTTCATGCCAGCAGGTTCAAAGTTTTAAATTATTAGAAGTAATTGTTATCCTAAGGAACTACTATATATAATGTCAGAATGGTAAAATTATTTTTGTTAGAAATCGCTTTTAAATTAAAGTCATTTATTATGGATGTAACCTGTACTCTGGAAGTGCTGAATATAGTACTTAGTCAGCTGGAGTTCTAACCCAATTTATTTCTTTACCAGCAATCACTCTGGAAGTAGCAGAATATCTGGGGACTCCTGTCTGAACCAAAAATAAAATGTGTTGCTGGTTTATTTTGTTACCCAATCCTGAAACACAGTCAAGATTTTTGTGGTCCTTCTTATCCTTGTATATTCCCAAGGCATATGGGAAATTTTATAGCAAATTACTAACTAATAACATCAAACAAATTATTAATTTAAAAGACTATATTAAAAATTACCATCAACAGCATATAGAGGAAAGTCCATGGAAGGACCAACTGATATAGCCAAAGTTATTTTTTTCTCTTCTAAAATGTAGACTGCTTTAATGGTTATCTGCGGCTAAACCCCAAAGAGAATAACATTTGCAAATTAATTGTGTTATAAGTGTGATTTGAGTTCCTTGTTTTTTAGGTCAATAGGCCTCCTATCATCTGGGTGTGGGGGTCTTAGCCCACCTAAGCAACTGGGAGAAAGAAAAATAGCCAGTCCCATCCATCTAGTCATCCATGTGAGGAGAGAGAGATACCCATCTCCACCCATTTTTAGCCATCTTGTCTCACTCATGGAGAAAACAAAACAAATCCTAACTCAGTAACTGAGAAAGCTCAGGAAGGCACAGTCTCCCTGACGGACTGGTATCTAATCTCAGAACACTATAGCACTTTCCCTTACCTCACACCTTACAACAATATCAGTCTGGATTCAGTACAATAGTAGGAGATCACGGTTAAAAAATTACAATTCTCTAAGTTATTTAAGAAACTCACAGAGAAAAGGGGAGAGAAAACCAAAGACGTCAGAGGAAACTTAGGCTCTGAGGCCGGTAGCCACAGTAAACGACTAGGGAGACAAACATGAAACCTCACACTACGGCCTGCACACCTGAGTTCCTTTTATCCAGAATATAGCGCCCTGCTTTCAGCAACAAATAACGAAATAATTACAAGGTATACCGGAGCACAAAAGCACAGTTTGAAGAGACAGAGACAACATCAGAACCAGACTCAGAAACGAACGGCAGAAATTTTGGAATTGTCAGAGAATTTAAAACAACTACGACCAATAAGTAAAGGCTCTGATACACAAAATGGACAGCATGCAAACACGAATGAGTCATGTATGCAAAAGTATGAAAATGCTAACAAAGGATCAGAAGGACATGTTTGAAAATGAAAAAGTGAATATTTTCAATGAGCTCATCCATGACTGGACACGACCAAGGAAACATCAATTTGCTCGAAGATATATTGATAGAAACTTTCAAAACAAATGCAAATAGAAAACATTTCATGATATCTAACAAAATATTCAAGAACTGTGGAAAATTATAAAGAGTGCAATACATGTAGACAGAAACAGAAGAAATATTAGGAATAATAGTGGCTTGAAATTTTCTGAAATTAATCATATCAAATCACAGAACAGTAAGAATGATAAACACTAACATATGGGTACTACAGAAAGTCAAAGACAAAAAAGAAAACATTCAAGAAAGTCAGGAAAGAAACACCTTATCTGTATGAAATCAAGTATAAGAGTTACATTGGATTTCTACTCAGAATCCATGCAGACAAGAGAGTGGAGTGAAATATGGTGGAACCTCTCTAAGTTGACCACCCAAGGGACTGTAACACAGATGTCATCATACAGAGGTGGTCACCACAGGGAATGAGGCCCACTGTACTGATATGTCCTTGTGGTGTATGTCCAGTCCAGGAAAGTCAGGTCAACTTAAGGAGGTGGTCAACCACAAAGGCGCTATTGTATTTATAGTGCTAACCCCTTCAAGGTCCACTTCATTTATCCTCTTTATAAATTTTTAAAAATTCCTGTTGTCTGAGTTAGGTGACTCTGTTTTTTTCATCATTCCCTTGTGAATCACTTTAATTTTCTTAGCTATCATTGCTTCAAGGCTCACTGACAGAGCAAGTGTGTGTATGTGTGTGTACACTAATACAAGTATTTATACATCCATTTATTCATGTTTCTTTGTGTGGCTACCTGGATCAATAAGTTAAATATGTTCATAAAGATGTCTCTATTTCTAATTCAGCATCACAAGGACCATTCCAGTCTTTTCTTTGTGTTTATTTGAAAATGTCTATTTCAAAAGTGAGAAACCTGCCCCTACTTTTCACCATCCGTTTACTTAATTGTTCACAACTAGTATACTCATATAGAAATATTACCATCATTGTCAGGCACACCTGAGGCAAACAATTTTCTATAGAGTATAGTTAGAGTATAGTTCCCACATACAGTTTCTTTTATGTTTACTTTTAAGACTCTATTCACCTCCAGACTTATATAGATCAACACCATATTTCCCTATCTCTCACAGTATTATTTCATGCATTTATATCATATTCATATTTTGTCAAATTTTTCATTCCAACTTCCTAAGTGATAATTTGTTCTTAGTTATTATCATTATTCCTTTTGGGGACAGGGTCTAGCTTTGTTAACTGGGTTATAGTGCAATGGTGTTACCATAGATCACTACAACGTATAACCTCCTTGGCTCAAGTTATTCTCCTATTGCAGCCTCCCTAGTAGGTGAGACTACAGGTGTGTACTACCATATCTGGCTAAATTTTTTTTAAATTTTATTTTGTAGATACAGGGTCTCTCTATGCTGCTCAGTCTGGTTTTGAACTCCAGGCCTCAAGCAATCCTCTAGCCTTAGCCTCCAGAGTGCTGGCACTGCAGGCTGGAGCCACTGAGGCTGGCCTTTTCTTAATTGGATGCATTCAGATTTGCTCTTTGTTCTATGTAGTTCTGTGGGCTTGACAATAAATAGTGTCACATATTCACCACAACAATATCATAGAGAATAATTTCACCACCTTTAAAATTCTCTCCACTTCACAAACTTAACTAGCTCTCTTTTCCTTTGGTTCTTTGACAAACACTTAGGTTTTAAGTATATCTTAGTTTCTCCTTTTCCAGGTTGTCACATACCTGGTAGGGTGCAGTATTCAGCTTGTTTATACTGGACCTTCAACTTAGCAATATGTGTGTAAGATTCCTTCAAGTCTTTCAAGCCTACCAGCTCACTTTATTTAAATATTGCTGAATGAAATTTCCCTGTGTGAATATATGACAGTTTGTTAACCCATTCACTCATGAGAAACATCTTGATCTTTCTAATTTTTAGTGTTTTTGTATAAAGTTGCTGTGAACATTTGTGTGCTGGTGTCATGGGCCTCCATTAGTTAAATGAACCCTTTTGTCATCAAACAGAACGTTGACAACTGATTGGTATTCCTAATTATTAAAAATATTTCAGTTAGGGGATATAAAGTCAGTATTGTGAGTCTTGTATAATATACCAAATCTTTCAAATTGATTATTTTATAAAAGCAACATGAAGGTTGTTGATGAAAAATAATCACTACTTTAGAAACAGTAAATGTACATTTTACCAACTATGTTTGCTTAAAAATAGACCTGCCATTCGATCCTACTATTCCTCTACTAGGTAATATAATATCCAGAAGACCAAAAATCACTTTATAACAAAGACATCTGTACCAGAATGTTTATTGCAGCCCAATTCATAATTGCTAAGTCATGGAAGAAGCCCAAGTGCCCGTTAACCCACAAATGGATTAATAAATTGTGGTATATGTACACCATGGAATATTATGCAGCCTTAAAGAAAGATGGAGACTTTACCTCTTACATGTTTACATGGATGGAGCTGGAACCTATTTTTCTTAGCAAAGTATCTCAAGAACAGAAGAAAAAGCATCCGATGTACTCAGCCCTACTATGAAACCAATTCGTAGGAAAGCTATAACCCAATTACAGCCCAAGAAAAAGGGGAAAAGGGAGAGGGAGGAGAGAGGAGTGGGGAGAATGGGTGGAGGGAGGGTAATTGGTGGGACCATACCTATGGTGCATTTTACAAGGATACATGTGAAATTTAATAGGTCTAGAATATAAATGTCCTAACACAATAACTAAGAAAGTGCCGTGAAGGCTATGTTAACCAGTTTGATGAAAATATTTCAAATTGTATATAAAACCAGCACATTTTACCCCATGACTGCATTAATGTACACAGCTATGATTTAATTAAAAAAAAAAGCATTTTAAAAATGCTATCTTGACAATATTTATTCTTTTAAACATTCCACCCGAAAGCCAGAATTATGTATGATTGCACTGATCATGGTGGATGCAAGGAAAATGATTGGGTCAGCCTTGTCCCAGGGCTGACAGAATAAAACACATGAAGTTATTATAACCAAGGTCTACAAAAAGTCCTAAAGAAACAGACTTGAGAAAAATGAAGGGAGCCTGTGAAAGTTACTGTACTATTTGTTCACTTGGAAGAGGTTGGGGAATGATCACTGACCTCTAAGTAACAGAGAATGGAACTCATCTTTCACTTCTGAATGAGCTCCTGGCTGTAATTGATGGCATCTCCTGAAATGGCTGCGATCATTAGGGCTCCAGTGACTGAATTAAAAGAAAATGAAGGATGCAGATGGCTGTAATAAAGGAGGAAAATGCATTCCTTCCTGGTGACAGATACAACTGATCATTTTACAAGGAAGTGCTTTACTAAAAGTGTTTCAGCTATGTAGTTTTCAGGGAAAATGAAGAGTAATGTAAAAATAGGACAAGATGAAACTAGCTGTTTCATTCCAGATATTGACTGCACAAGTCACTTTCAATAAATCAGCTGCTTATTGTACCTAAGACAGCGGTTTGTTAATATTATGAAGGCACTATAAAATGTTCTCTTTGGTTAGGCAATCTGGCATCATGTGATAAACTAGAAGTTTTATTTAAATCTGTATTTTCTATATGTCTTCTGATTATCAACATTTGAACGATTAGACATGTTTATTTAGAAAAAACTTTGGTTTCTAAAATAGCCAAGAGTCAGAAATCTTTTTCCATAAATGGCCATATAGTACTTATTTTAGATCTTTGTGAGCTATATAGTCTCTGAAACAATAATAGCTGTTGGATAAATCGTCTAGAGACAATGGTAGCAGAATAAATATGACTATGTTCTAATAAAACTTTATCTACAAAAACAAAGCACAGCTGGATTTGGCCATCATACTGTGATTAGTGGATCTCTGATCTTAAAAATCTGTTCAACATACCAGACAGTGCTATAAACAAGAAAAATTAGAAACCTTAACAGCTTTTGACAATAAAATAAAACACCAAAGTTAAATATTTTGATCTTCTATGGAAATGGGAATATGAGCATTTACTGTTTGATGAATCAAAGAACCATGGGTTGATGGCAACCTGCGTGTTTTAGTCATATGAAGAAAAATAAAATTACTTCATAATTTTACTCCACTGATTCATGTGAAGAGGCACAGTGGACATTAAACCAGGCATTTTTGAGTGCTGTTGTGTAGAGGACGCCAAGAGCCACAGGACCTCTGAGCAAGATGATTTGCAGCTGGGGGCGGACGGACCCTTGGGCAATTCCTCCGCAGGTGCTCCTCGTGGAGAAAGAACCCAGCCCATGGCCAGTCTTGGGCACGTAGTCATTGTCTAATCCTCCCCTCACCTGTCTTGTGCTGTCTCAATAAAGGCTACTGTGGAGGTTGCTCGAAGCTACCCTGCAATCAAGGTTAGCCGCCTCCTACAGGCTTGTACTTCTAATCCGAGTCTCGCCTGGTTTCTTTCTGCTGCAATCCAGACGAGGGCCATAGAGGATCCGACACTGTTGCAACTTTATTTTTGGCTTCTAGCCTTCTATACAATATTGTTAAACTAATTAATATGAAAGATTCTTTTCAAATACCCACAAGCAATTTTTAAATTTCACTAATTTTTCTATAAAATGAGGTAGAGTTTTCTATATCATTTTATCTAAGCATTTTAAATAATAAATCATTTTAAATATTCAAGAGATTTTGTTATAAACTGCAATTACTAAGTTTTGTGATATCACCACTTTTGCTTATATTTTCAGTGCCATGGCTGTTTTTCCAACTTAAAGGGAAAAACAACTATTTATCTAAAAGACTCACCAGGAAAGGAGCTTGGGGATCATTTAAAATTTCTAATATATAGGATCACTTTTCTTGTGCCAATTATTCTCCTCTATATGATTAAAGGCACCTGATGTAGGCTTAAAAATAAGATTGTTATGAGATAGGCTAAAATTTTACCCAGCATTCCTGGAGCAAATTAGGGACTTGAAAATCCATTCATTCAAAACGCTGCAAGTGGAGAGCAAATCACTTAATTGTAAATATCTGCCTTAGGCTTACATTTCTAAGACTTAGAAATAAGGAATTACATGACCTTGATCTCCAATTTTACCTCTAGTTTATTCTTTTTCTATGACTAGTACAACATAAAGTACTGCATAAGAACTCCAGTAAGAGTGGTTTTGTTTATCCATTTGTATCTTAATCCAGATGAGATTCTGTGTATCATACCCAGAAAATATTTCTCTGATGGTCAGAATTAGTTACTTGATTCTCTCCTTGATGCGACTTGTTCCCTTCACCTTTCTCCATTTCTCCTTTTAATATGTACATTAAGGGTGGTGCTCCTATGGATGGTTCAAGGTCAAGGACATTCATGAACTGTCTCATTTTCACAATTTCGTCTCCTGGAAGTCCTTTAGTTCTCCTCCATGGCTGAGGTTATAACAGCTGACTTCTGCTTTCATTATGTCATTTCTTATTTCTCAGGAATCTCTTCGTTTCGTTTAG
Organism: Perodicticus potto; assembly: GCA_963574655.1. NCBI lineage: Eukaryota > Metazoa > Chordata > Mammalia > Primates > Lorisidae > Perodicticus > Perodicticus potto. The sequence continues at coordinate 23,693 of CAUYRH010072955.1, forward strand.
CTGAAATTAAAAAACCAGCAGAGTTTTCCTCTGGTAATCACCTTGCCCCATCATTGCTTGACTGGTAAGTGAAAAAGAATGGTAAGGCATTTGCAGGCTAGAAATCTTTCTTGGGCCAAAGGTCAAAACATTTTTTCAAGAAGCTCCCAGGAAACCTATCAAATGCTATTTAAAAGCATTTGTGAAATAATAATTTGTCAAAATGTGATCATAAATCCTACTTTGGAAAAAATAAAGAATAAAAGTCTGCTTTTCATCAGTTTTTAATGTTGGAAGCTTCCATTAACCATTGGTGTTTACTTTTCAAGAAAGGTATTTAGCTACCCACATGAGTTCAAGGTGAACAGACCATAATTTCAGGTTTTGAAATTATTACTGAGCTCCCTAAGGAGATGGTTGGGGGTGGGGAAACAGAGAGAGAGAGAGACCAAAGAAGATGAGAAAATAGAGATTTATATTAACAGGACCAAGAGTTTCCTAGGAACTCTGCAGTACTATTTGATAATCTGTGGCTCATGAGATAAATTTGGCCACCTATCTGTTGTTCTTTAGCTAATGAGTATAAGTGTTTTGTACCTTTTCTGATTGTTAAAAAAAAAGGCAAAAGAAAAAAAGAAGAAATTGTGTTATGTGAAAATTATATGAAGTTTAAATTCCAGTGTTCACAAATAAAGAAGCTCACGAAATTTTACCCCAAAATATGACTCCTTGTTATAAAGAGTATTTTGAATTACAGGCCCTTTGAGATCAAAAAGCATTGGAAGGGGCTTTCCCACTATGTGCAAAAACCAACTGATAGATCAAAAGAAGAGTGGCCCTCCCCTCATCTCCCAGTTATCTCCATATGTTGTAGGAAAGAAGATCAAGAATGCAACTGGACCTGGTCCAAGTCATTTAAAACACAGTATCTGTACCTCAGGTTAAGGTACAGGTCAATCTGTTTCCCCCTCCATTCGTCCATTACCCCTCAACAGAATTACCTGCACCCCTGTATTCCACTTCCCTCTAGATTGAAGGTGTGTACAACACCCTAGATCCCAGGGGACACTGAGGACTTTCTCTGTGACACTCCCCACGTGCATGGTAAATCAACCTTTCTCTTATCTAATCTGTCTTAGTTGTGAGTTGATCTTTCAAGGAACTGTCAGGGCAAAGCACAATTTCTCCCCAGCCCTGCAGTTTGACGTAAGGCTGCAGGATCTCAGAGCTGCTCTGCCCTCCTAAAGCCATAGTGAAGAAAACTGGGACTCCCACCAGCCCGCAACAAGGGAAGGGTGTTAAACGGACACCTCAACTTACCCATCAGACTCCCTAGATTCTCCTCTCTGTGAGCTTTGGTTGAGCAGATGGTAAAAGGTCACTGTCCTTTCCAAATTTAAGATTAATGAAAGCAAAGGTTGAGTGACTCTGGTATGGGTATTATTTGGGGTTACTTTGTGGTCTGAATAGTGACATTGTTTAACTGCCTCTTCTCTCAGAAACAGACTTTTTGTTTGTTATTTTCTTTTGTCAATTGTGTCTCTGTGTCATTAAATCATAAAGAAAGTGGTCCTAGGGAGCAACATGAGCCTAAAGCTTCTATCAGCCCACCCTCTGAGCTGGCACTGAAGACTCTCCTTTTACACGATTCTGACTAGACTCCTGTCTCTTAAGACCTAATTTGCTGCAGCTCCCTGAAAAAAAAAAAAAAAAAAGTATAAGGTTTCCCTCTTAACCTGTTTTTTGTCCCTGAGTTTGTCTTGTGACTGAGTGAATTTTCTCCTTAGTCTCCACCATCTGGGGGGGGCTGGGATTTTGGGGACCATGTTGAACAGCCAATCTGAAAAAAAGAGTGTGGGTGTGAGACAGGTAAGTAGCACAGTCTTTGTACCAAACGTATCAAGCTCTAAGGGAAGTCTTTGTCTTAAAATGCCATCATACTTTATTTGTTATCTTGTTTGCTTCTGAGTAAAGTTTACAGACTCTTGGAAACCGCCTTCTCTGTCCCTTTCCAGGTGAAACCTGGAAAATTACTACCTGGGTTTTCTTGGAAGAGGCCTTGGAATGAGTCACTTTTGGAATAAATATACCATTGAGATTAATGGCAAAAAGACAGATCCTTTAAATTAAAAGATTGCTGAATTTTTAAAATAATTTTTAGAGATCTCTTATTTGAGACAATTGCAATTTGTGTTCATATGGAAATTATATTTTAAAAAGATACATATACAATATTGTAGCTATCCTTAGAAACTCTCTTGACAAAATTGAAGAGTGTCTGATTTAAAACAAAGATAGAAATCCTCTGAGCACCGGTAGTAACAGTGTCAGAGTCCAAGTTCCCTGATGGTGAAAGCCCTGTGCTTTCTCCTCAGCGGCCTGGGATTGATTCCAGGGTAGGGAATGAGCCTGTTCTTGTCTGATATTTGTGTAACTTTTGCCATTTATTGATTCTCTCCCCTCTGTGCACAGCTTTTATTTCCTGTGTTTTGTGACGGCATATGGGCTTTTAGACACATATTTATGTGTAAATGGTCAGCTGAAAAGCTGGGCCCTAGAAAATATGCCTGGAAAAAATATGTGTTATGCCTTGTTTATGATTGGCCAGCCTTTTCCATGAGCTGCTTTTGTGACTTTTCTGGCCCTCATGAAAACTGGTACTCACCTCTTGAAAGACACCTTTTTCTTTGATTTATGGGTTTTGCTTAAAAGGATACTTTAGTTTAAAATTTCAGAATCTAGAAATGTCAGCTATTGGTCCCAGCTGAGGTCTGCTTTGTTCACCTTGACTCCTTTCTGCTTCCTCCTCTTGGGGGATCACGCAGTCCCAGCCAATCCAAGGCAGCCAGCGGGTCACACTGTCCTCAGGTGAGGCCACGGCAGAGCTGTAACCATCCAGTGGCTTCTACACCTCGCTCCCATTTTTTGCACACTGCCCTCTCTTTTTCTGTCCATGAATCTTGTCCGTTACTGGAGTCTCTCTGAACCCGTAGGGGTTGAACTGCTCAACTTGCGAATTACTCTTTGCTTAGTTAAACTCTATTGAATTTATCACAAATGTGCTGTGAGGTGAGCTCCCAGAGACCCCCAGGAACACCGGGAGTCCAAGCGAGGAATCCGCAGGAGCTGCTGTCCATAATTCTCCCACCACAACCGAGCCTTGTAAGTTCTCCCTCAGACTCCAAAGTGCCGAAGACCTGTGCTTTGAGCTCTTTGAGTTTGCTTGAGCAATTTTTTGATCCTACTGGGTTCAAAAGTTGCAACAGAAACTAAAGCAGGTCTGGAATCGGATAATTAATTAGCTTAGCCTCATTTAGAGGGCTCAAATATCTGACTGGGTCAGGCAGAAATTGATAGTAAATGGCAACACTACAGGGGTGTGAACTCCAGGTTTCAGGAATTTGTCAAGATTTATGTTCTACCCCCTTTCCTCTCTGTCTTTTGTCCTGGTGTAAGGAAAAATCATTGCCTAAGATGATCATGTAGATCTGAAAACCAAATCGAAGACTGAAGGCAAAAATAGGATCCTTAATTTCTGAAGAACTGACTACTGAGACTTTTTGGCTATGCCTACCAATACATGTATAAGTTTTACGCCCTAGAAAACACAAATTGCAAAACCTTACTGAAGGCAAAATTGTTGCTTAGCTAGTAATTGCTTAAAACAATAAAATATGAAATTAAAAGATGGATAGTTTAAATATAAAATAGTAATATTTAAGAGCCAGAAAAAAAAATTCTTTATAAGAATTAGGAGGACTGCTTCTGTCTGTATGTGCATCTGTCTATGTATCTATATATGTAATTATTTATGTGTGATATTTCACTACTAGACTTCTAATTAATTAGCAATGTATAATCATAAGTGCTTAAATCAAATATTTTATCAAGAAGATAAAACTTAAATGCTTTTTAATTCCACATGATTTTAATAATACTTTAATTGGACATAGCTCAACTTTCTTTTTGATTCTGTTATACCCTGATTCGCAATCTTACCTTACATTCACCTTCAAAGGGAGACAATTAACATGGACTCACATACTTCTGATGCTATGAGACTCCTCAATAATCTTCCAAATTCTCTAAGCTGATTTAAACTCTCTAAGCTTTACCTAAAGATCCACTGTGTTCAGTACTCGTTCAGTATGTTGATAATCGTTTGCTCTATAAAAAGGTTGCTGCCTTAGACTTATTCTTTTAAAGAGTCTCAACTGAATAAGACTCATGCACTCTCTGGGTCTGGACTCCAGTTATACAGGCAACTATTGCTTTTTTATGGCATGAAATGTCTCGGGGACTCACCCTCACCCCAAAATGCCTTGAGTCAACTTTGCCGCAGACCTCACTAGAACTCACAACCTTGCAAAAGGGAAAGTTGCGATGATTTAACACAGTCTTTGGAGTCTGACATGCAGTTTGCACAATTGGAAATTGCATCTCTTAGTTCCTGATGACAACCTTTTGGCAATGGATTTATAATATCAGATTGATTGGATATTGGGCCAAATAAGGACCCTGTAACCTCTTTTCTTTTAGCTTTTTGACTTAATCTGCATAGGAAATATGTGCCAATGAAGGATGCAAGGAAACACACACACATATATAGTAGGTACTACCCTGGAATCTATAATGTCTCTGACTAAATTATTCCCAATGCACTATTTGTAAATCTCAACAAATCTGTGGAGAGAACCAGCACTTTCCAGGAGACCACCAAAGACCTGCATTGCCCATTGAGGCACTCCAAGCTGACTTTATAGAGTCACCTCTGCCTTTAGACTTCTCTCACGATTTGGCTATTGTTTATATGCTTGGTGGATGGGCCAAGTGCTGCCAAACAAAGCGTGCTGAAGCTTCGTTGTGGTGAAGAGATTAGTAACTGAAATTATTCCTTCTTTTGGTATTTCTTTATGGATTGAGTCAGATCAGTGGACTTATTTTAAACTACTTGCTTGCAAAGGCTCTGGGGTACTTATTATAATTTCATATCCTATATCATTCCCAATTCTCAGGGTAAGAGGTGTATAAAAAATCTATAAACAAAAAAGACTTCCAGAAAAGCCTTTCAAGGTGCTGAACTTAAATGGCCAGAAGCACGCATTAGTTTTGTACCTTATCAAAATCTGGAATGCTCCAATTAAGAGATGTGGTTTAACCCCCTTTGAAATGGTGTTCTGTCATGCCAGGCCTGCTGCCACCTCTAAACCTTCTATTCCTGGACTAGCTAAACTCTACAGGTATCTGAGTGAATAATTTGATGCCATGAATAGCTATGCACAGATGCTAACTGATATGCTGGGAACGTGTTATCCACAGGGAAAAGGAGCATGGCCTCTGCCAACTGACAAGACTTGTCATCTGTTTGACTAAAGCATATCTTTTTGGAAGAGGCCATGTGCTGTCACCTTGCTGGGAAGCCCTTGTGAATGACTGCTAATAATTTATACGGTCATAAAAATAGAAAGAAAAGTCCTCCTGTAGCCAGTGAGCCACACTCCTACACTAAGACCATTAGAGGACTGCCCCTATAGGAGACTCAAAAGTCAGTTTCCAGGGCCAGTGCCCAGGCCCTCAGGCTAAGGTCTTCACAAATTATGCTGCTTTTCCTAAGATCTGGGGTCAAGAAACCCTCTTTATCTAAATACACATTTTTCCCCTTTTATGCCCCCTTGAAAATGGTCCTTTTTAAGCACTTCTTTTAAGTCTCCCCTCTTTGAGGATTGCACATTGAAAGCCGAGTGGAGATTGTCTCAACCTGTCTCATTCTCCCTTTCATCTTCCCCTGTGACTCTTCTTTACATAATGCCTTTGCTTTTACTAATCATTACTGTTTTCCCAGCAGGTCAGGCATAGATCCAGCATCCTTTTACCCCTGTCTTCCAAATCCCAGCCATACTACTAATCAATCTAATTGCTGGTTATTCCAACATCTATCTAGTTCATACAATGTGAGTCCCTGGTGGAACAGGTCTGGGGAATGAATGTATAACAACATGTGGCATCTACAACCAGAGAAAAAGACTTCATGCTTCTTTTGGCGAGTCAACTGGATACAGAAAAACCTCTTTGGAAGCTCAAAAAGCTGTCTTTTGTTCAGATAAAATCACTAGAAAAATTTTTTATTTTTTGTTTGTGAGTACTAGAGCAAAATGATAATCAAACTCTTCAGTTTTATTCCACAGACCACATTCTTACACCCTTAGATGGTGCTGACACTAACCCTCATGATGTCAATGACTATCAGATTACCAGATGTTATGGAAGGCTCAAAAGCCAGGCCTGTGCAACTTGGGGCACAGGCCTGTGCAACTTGCTCCCAATGTTAAGTTGCCAGACATTGAAGATTGTGTATCAGCAAAAGTCCAAACTGACTTTGTTAAGTGACAAAGTCAAGCCCTTTAACTGTCAGAATTGTCATCTTTTATAACAGATATTTCACAACGTGTTCTGTTCACGTACACTGGCAGGGACACAACTGGAGATGTGGGAGTGCCCATTAGGTAGAAGAGACTTGCATATGTCAGACGGGGAGGCCACGTGTTCCTACCTGACCCTAAGTGTAAATTACACAACTCTTCTCTTCTAGTGGGATGTAATGTATAAGTGATTCCTGCCCAGACCGTTAGAATGCTACAGACTTAGTTATCTGGCATTTTATATCAGCAGGTGCTCCACTTTAATTATTAGCCAAATTATGAACTTGGGCTCTTTCATTCATAAAGTGGTACCAAGCAAACATAGTAGATGTGATACTATAAAATCACTTACTTGTATGTGTATATCAGGATATCAAAATTCTAAGTTCTTTATGATGTTCAAGACCCTACACCCAGCAATTAGAACTCATGGGATTGAAAAGACAGTTTTGCATTTCTCAATGGCAGTAGACAAGAATTCAACATCACTATGCAAGCATTTGGAGCACTTCACTTGGAACTCACAAGGTAGCCTCTGTTGTATTTGAATACCAACCAATTCTAGATGCCGTAATGGTCCAACAGAGAGAAGCTTGCATAATTACTGTTTAGAAAATGAAGTTTCTATAGAAAACCATTGGGCACAGAGAGGATGTGATTAGTACTTCTTTAAAGACAGGATATATATTCTGCATCATATTAATGAAGACTTATTTCCAAGAAGAGGAGCCTGGCTTAATGGGCTATGGGAAATGTACTTAGATTTGTTCCTTTCTACTTACTCTCTTTCTAATTTATGTTCTTCTCTCCATATCTACTTCTCCTACTACTGGCTACTAAGCAGATCTCTTTCTCCATAGCCACTGACTCAACTTTCTATGTGTCAATCATCTGAGGAAGTTCCAGATAGGGGGAGTGAAGGAGCATGGGAAGTCTAACCCCAAAACATGACTCCTTGGTATGAAGAGTATTTTGAATTGCAGGCACTTTGAGATCAGAAAGTATTGGAAGGTGACTTACTCTCCATCTGCATAAATCAAACATACAGATCAAGAGAACACTGGATTTGCTTCCTCTGTCAATATATTGCAGGAAAGAAGATCAAGAATGCAGCCAGACCAGATCCGAATTGTTTAAATCCTAATACCTGTACAAATTAATATGTTCTCCCTATCCATTTGTCCTCCCTAGCAACTCGTTATTGCCCCTAAACTGAATTACCTGTACTCCCTATGTTTCCCATCCTCTAACAGGCATGTATAGAAATATCAAGATTCCATTGAGATACTGCGAAATCACTCTGTGATTTCATGAACATGATAAATAAAGCTTTCTCTTATTAATCTGCTTTAATTGTCAGTTGATCTTCAGAGGACTTCAGGAGAAATGGCAAGCTTCCTCCCACCCTCACAGAATGAAATTTGAAATACATCAAATCAAACATTTGTAGGAACTTTTCTTTCTTTTTATATAAGTGTCCACTTAATACCCTAAAATATTTACTATATGACATTTACTAAAAATAGTTAGCTGACTCTCACTCTTGAGAATATTTCTAGGATTAGAGAATTTCCACAACTCCAGTTGTTTTCCCTAAGTGTATGTTGCTCACCTGCTTCATTGAAAATTGAAGATATTTATTCATTCACACCTATATTTTCTAGGGAAACTTAAAATTATTTTAAAAGTCAAACTTGATTTTCAAAATTTTGTGCTTGTAAAACAATGATATATATTGAATGCTTTTCTTTAAAATAAGTTTCATGTCTGAGCTAGTTACGAATATGATAAAAATAAAAAAGAGCCAAAATATTTGAATTATTATGGAAAATTATAGTGGAAAAATTAGACAAGTTTCTTACGTATGATAGATATATCAGCCCCTGAATAATCACAAATATTGTAAGTTTCTGGAGATCATCTAGACATATACAATTAAAGCAAAACTTGAGTCGAACACCTATGTCAGGATACTTTTAAGATGTTCTCAAAATACTCCTTCCCTGATGTGCATTCCCTGTATAATCTTTTCTCCTTTAAAATGGACAAGACCAGTGAATATAATGAGATTTCACTCTAGTGATTAGTCATGTTATATGACACAGTTGACTTTAGAAAAGGAAGCTTATCTGGGTGAGCTGATTTAATCCCATGAGCCTTTTAAATCTGGGTCCAGATGGCAGACAGAGAGGAAGTCAGAGATTTACAGCAACAAGAGGCAGGTTTTAGGGGTGAAGAATGGCCCAGGTCAATAGCCAACAACGACAAGAAAATACTAATAACATTCGTCCTATACCCTCAAGCAGCTGACATCTGCCATGACCCGATGAACTTTGAAGAGGACCCCAAGTCTCAGGCAGGGCAGCGGCCTTGGCTGATCGGTTGACGTCAGACTTGCAAGTCCATACCTAAAGCAACCATGCTGTGCCAGACTGTTGGGACACAGAAATTGTGAACTAATATAACAGCAATGTTTGAAGCTGCTACATTTGTTATGTACTATTACACAGCAATCAATAGAAAACTTGTGCACACGTGATCAATTTTCAAAGAGAAATTGAATCCTTCTCCCTTTCCCTTGAGATTCTTGAGGAGCTTCTGCTTAATCATCTCCAGCTGCGTTGTCCATTTTCACCTGAATGTCCATCTCCCAGGGTTTCATTGCCTTCTCCCCTTTCTTATTCACAGACATGACAGCTACGGCACTTCTGTTTATTTTGGAATTATTTGAAGCAATTTGAGTAACACGGAAAAGCAGGCAACATGAGGTGGGGAGTATATATCCCTCTAATAAGTATCTTAAGACCTTGTGATTGTGAGGGAATCTGGCATGGTTTCTTCTTGGATTTCAGGATTTCCCACATTATCAGACCCCCACGTCTAATGATCTGAACCTTATTCTCAAATTACTGATCATGTATTATGAAAAAAATCCCTCTAGTCTCAGTTTTTTTTTAATTTTTCCCCCAGAGACCCCCTTGTCATAATCAAACACTCACATATCTGTCGCAAAAGAAGAATGTTCTTCCATGAAAGAAATTTTTATATTAATCAACGTCTCCACATATTAAAGCTTAAACTTGGCTTGCTTTCTTACTAATTTGGTGTGAATTCAAGTATCTGGGCATGTTTTGTAAGAAAATTGTTTTAGCAAATAATAAATATTAGATTATAAAATTTAAGGGGATAACTTTACAGAAGCTGTGACATTTTCATTTCATCTCAACTAGAGATTTTCTTTCTATTTTTACCTCTAAATACCAATTTTTAAATCTTTTCTATACATTATATTCTATGAATTCAGAAACAATAATAGTATTTTGCTTCTTTCACTTTCTCAAATGGTCCTTCCAAGTCCAGCGATTTGAATTTTTATTTCTGTAAGGAAGGGCTGACCCTCCATTGATCTTTTTTAATGCTGAGCAATGTCATTCCTCTTTTATGTTTCTATAAAATTGCTTAAAAACTCATTATGTGTTTTTTTCTTTTTTCTTGACCAAACATCTCTAACACTGGCCATTTTAATCCTTTCACCAAATTATAAATTGTTAGTAGGCAAATACGTTAGTTTTTTAGGCAAGAAATGAAATAGCATTGATTTCACAATAGATATATTTAGGACTTTAGAAGTTTGGTGAAGTTTTTGTTATAAGAACTGTGCTGTAGGAACTTAACTCTTGTACGTATCAATTAACCTATGGTAAAATTGCTTGCATTCTGCATCATTTGACTTGAAGAGGTTTCTAAGAACTTTTTTTTTTCTTTCCCATTTTATTTATTTATTTATTTATTTTTTATTTTTTTGGCCAGGTCTGGGTTTGAACCCTCCACCTCTGGCATATGGGGCCAGCACCCTACTCCTTTGAGCCACAGGCACTGCCCAATACTCTGCCCATTTTTTTTAATTTTTTTTTTTTTTTTTTTGTTTTTTGAGACAGAGCCTCAAGTTATCACCCTGGATAGAGTGCTGTGGCATCACAGCTCACAGCAACCTTCAATTCCTGGGCTCAAGCGAGTCTCTTGCCTCCGCCTCCCAAGTAGCTGGGACTACAGGCACCAGCCACAACACCCAGCCATTTTTTGGTTGCAGCCGTCATTGTTTTTTGGCTGGCCCGGGCTGGATTCGAACCTGTTGAGCCACATGCGCCGAGCCTCCTTTCTAAGAACTTACTGATGGCATTAAGTAAGAACTTCCCAAATAATGCATTCTGTATTCTTATTTTGCTATATGGTTAGTAGCAAAAGCTATTAGTTCTAGTGATTCAGTTATAGTGATTTTTTAAATAATATTGAAATGTTTTTCAAACTTTTTTTTTTTTTGGTTCTGTCTTTCTAAACTTGTTAATTTCGGCTAGGTTGCTTTTATAAAGTCACTTTTCTCACCTCCAGAGTGGTTAATACCTGTCTGTATAACAACTGGTCAATTGAGTAATTGACTGATATTGAGTGACAATGATCTAGTCAGTAAGAGATATTCTAATTAATGTATCCTCTCTTAAGAATAATATACTAAGGCAGATAACATTAGTATCTCTGTGAAGTTTTTTTATTCACTTCACACTCATTTAATTCTCCTTTTTTATATTACTACAGTATCTTGCCTATTTCATATTTATTTTCATTTTAAAATTATTATTTAAAATAAATCGCAATATCATTTTTAATCAATTTCCTCACCTAGTATTCCCATGCTCTATGTGCTAGACTCAAGTATTTCTGTGAGTGGGCAAATAGAAGGAACGTCTTGAGTGATTGTTTGCACTTGGACATGCTCCTTCATTCCAGTCATGAGTGCTCTTGCCCTCTCGCATGACACGCAGAGCACACCCATACATTTCACAGGATGGAAAACTCCTCATTTTTATGACTACCTTTAACACTATATTTTTTGCCTTAGTTCTCCTTTATAGTCATTTGATCAAACTAATGTTGAGTAGCTGATATGTAACTCATGAGTTTATAAACTTCCCTACATGGAGATTTCACTACAGAGAGCTAAAATTCAGGAATTCATGCTATACATAAAATGTGCTCTTTCTAAACATTCAGTAGGTTTTTAACCCATTGAATATAAAATTTTTCTATATATTTACTAAATACATTCTTTCTATGTATTATTTATACTACTTGCTAAAGATAGTCTCATAACTCCAAATTTCCTTTTCCCTAAACAGAAATTATTCAGTTGAAGGTCTTGATTTATTACACAGAAATGTGGTCTTGATTCTGCACCAAACTTTCACGTGGACATTTAGGGGATGCTGCGTGCTGTAGTTGAGCCTGTATCTATTCTGGCTGTTAAATTATACATTTTGGTTTATGTCACCAACTTGATGTAACATCTGCATTTAAAAGGCAAAGTAACCGAGCACAAAATAATGAAATTGTGTTCTCTGTACTATTTTTAAAATAAATTGTCCAGATTTTTAACTTGCATCTGTTGCTATACCAAATGCTATTTTTTCATTACTTTGGCAGTGAGATAAAAACAAAACAAACAAGCAAAAAGGATTAAACTTTCATATGAACAATGTGTTGTCTTCTTTCCTAAAAATAATGGATTAGCTAAATATTATCGTTAAGTGTTTTGTCCATCCCCCAATATATATGAAGTATAATAGGCCATTCAAAAAGGCACTCCATTAGCAGCCAGCACTGACAGATGGGTGAATGACAGAAATGGGAGGAATATCATTTTGAAATAGCCTCGTCTTCATTCTACTGTGTTTCAACATACGTTAGATTTGTTAGCATCTTGCAGCTTTCCATTCAGGGCATGACTCAAAACAGTTACTTCTTTTGCAATACAAAATTTTCCTCACTTTCTCAAGCATTAAGGAAATAAAGAAAAGAGTAAAAACATACCTCTGAGGACAGTCATAAATGAAAAAAGTTCATCAAAAATGTCAACCTAAAAGAGGGCAGAGAAATATATTTTTAAAGAATTAACAAATGTCAAAGTAATAAAGAGATTATTTGGAGTTCCTCAATATTTCATGAAAACAAAGAGATACATAAAGTCAAATGACTATTTCCTCATGCTCACACCTGCACCCTAAATTTATTTGAAATTGTTTGTACATAAGTTATCGATGAGAAATCGTAAATTAGCCTGCAAGCTTACAGATTTTGAGAGTGCTTGAGGATTTATTGGAATGCTTCTGCAAACTGTATTAAAACTAATTGCTTCTCCCCCAGCAATTAGACATTTAAAGTGAAGGAAGCTTCCAGGGACCTTGAAAAAGAAATATGAAAATTTGCATTTTGGCAAGGTCATCACTTATCTGTACTGAATCAGTGAAAGTATTTCCATCTCGTGAAGGTGAGTTGTTGCTTCCATATTATATTTATTTTGAAAGAATTCTTGTTTTAAAAGTTGACTTTAGAAAGTCAATATTCTAATATCCTTTGTGAAGTGGGAAGAATCAATTAAACAACTCTTACCTCACTTTTTATAAATTTAAGTTTTACTGCACTTAACATAGTCTAGCAAATAACACTCAGTGATGCTATTTCGAAATGGAGTATGTATAATTTACATAAAGTGAAAAGCATGATGTTAAGAGTACTCACAATTGCATACAATAATAAATCCAAACATATGTCTAAGTACAGACCATTTTCATCTCCAGAATCCCTTATGTCACTTCCCAGTCAATTTATACTTCTCATCCCCAGGCAATAATAGTCCTGGCCTCATTTACCATCACGTAGTTTTACTTATGATGATCTAGAACCTCATGTGAACTGATTAATAGAATACGTTCCCTTTTCATTCCAGCTTCCTCTGATTAGCATAATGTTTCTGAGATTCATTCATTTTCATGTATCAATAGTTTATTATGTTTTATTGCAGATAACTATTCTATTGAATTTGGCCCATTTTGCTGTAGAACATTTGGGTTGTTTCAGTGTTTAACTATTATAAGTAAAGATGTTATGTACACTGTTGTTCAAGTTCTGTGTAAGTACAGTTTCCTTTCACTGTGATTAACGCCTGGAAGTGGAACTGTTGGACCATAGGCTAGATGTAGGTTTCACTATCAGAAAAATTCAAACTGATTTCCAAAGCAGTTGTATCTTTATAAAATTGGACTGTCAATGTATGAAAATTCAAGTTGCTTTTTATTGTCACCAGTGATATGTAGTCTCCTTTTTCCCCCCTCATTTTATTTATTTTGGTAGGAACACAGTAATATCTCAGTTTTACTTAAATTACTTTTTGTGATTTAAAAACAAGTGGTTTTGGGGGGGGGTTGTTTGCCATTTCCAAAACTTCATTTGTAAGGTACCTATTCAAGATTTTTGCATGTGTTTTTTTTTTTTTTTTAAACGGGTTTCTTGCAATTCCTTTACTGATCAATGAGAAATATATTAACTTGTGTTCATCTAAAGACATTCATTTAAAATAGATAGATGGTATATGCCTCAAAAGATTTGATACATATATATTTGACACTTACACCCATGTCTACAAATGTATGCCTACCGGTATCAAAGTATTTTGATACCTATTCTACTCTAAATACTTTGGATAAATCTGCTGCTGTCTTTCCATCGTCATAAGGTATCCCTGAGTGAGTGGAAGTTTTAAAATTTGAAAAAGTCAATTTAACAATTTTTTAATGGTTAATGCTTTCTGGAATCTGTATCCTATATCTCCTATTTTCTTCTATAAGTTTTAGTTTCACATGTTGATCTATGATCCATCTCAGATAAATTTTTGTGAATGGTGTGACAACTGGGTCTGGATTCATCCCTCTCTATACCATATTGATAGTCAATTGTTTCAAAACAATGTGTTGAGTTTTCCCCTGAACCTCAGCAGGAAATCAATTTTCTGTTTAAGTGAGTGTCACCTTTTCTCTATTTGGTTCCATTGAATAATATGTCTGTATTTATGCCAATATAATGTCAAAATTACTAAAGCTTTACAGTAACCAGGAATCCTGTGATTTTTTTTTCCTATTGAGAACAGGGTTCCATATAAATTTTTTAAATTAATATCTACACTGTGTAGATACACTGGGAGGATCGTACCCAGTCCTGGCAAAGTAATGCCACTGAACTGGTGCTTTGGTTCTGCGATTTACAAACCATTTCAATGCTGTAATAGACAACCTTATTCAACAAATGGTTTTTATGACCCACGTTCCACTCCCAGATATCCTTTCCTGTAAAGTGTATGCTCTGGTCTGATACGATGTTACAGAGTGTTCAACTATATAGTGAAAGGGCTGCATAAGCAAAGCAACCCACGGACACAAAGGAACCAAGAAATCAAAAACAAAGCAGTCAAATCCAGTTTCTTAGTAAAAGGTGATTGGTGGCTAATTTATGAGGTTTGGGGCAGCACCAAGATAGGAAGATCTCTGCACTGTTTTCCCCTCATCCCAAATGCAAGGCTCATAAACCAGGGAAAGGATTTTCAGGTTCTCCACAGACAATTAAAGGCAACCCTCCAGAGTAGTCAAGGATGCTGTATGCGTGATGGCCTATGGTTTGTGCGGTAACATCAAAGTTGCCTTGATCTAAAACAGAATCTTTGCTGAGTACAAATTCTTACCCTAGAGACAGTAAATAAAAGTATGAGATTCCATGAAAAAGAGCCCATGCAACCTCAAGAAGAGAGAATAATGTCCCCAGGTAACTCCAATCCTCCAGGTTGTTCTATCTTCACCCCCCATTTTATTGCAACTGAAATGAATGATCTTCAGACAGAACTGCCCAGCTAAGACCTTCCTGAATTCTTGAGTCAGGGAAAAATATGAAAGATAATAAAATATTATTGTTGTTTCAAATATCTGAATTTCAAAATAATTTGTTACATAATAATAGTTAAACAGACCTAAAACAAATTATACCTGGAAGTGGAATGCTGCCTTAATAAATATCCAAAATTTTACAGATAGTTTTGGGATTAAGAAACCTGCAAAACCAAGAATGACCTTGAGAAGACCTGGAACAAAATCCTCAAAGGCCTCAAGGAGAGTGTGATTGACACCCAGTGAGCCTGAAGAAGATCCCCAGGGCAAGCTTAAAGGGATGTAAGAAAAATACTGGAGTTTGGTGGGAATGGGTTGTGCTGGAATTTGGCAACACTGTCACCTGCAAACTGTATAGAAATTGGGAAGTACCATGAACCTTGATGATTTTGGCTGAGAATATTTCTACACATAGTATCAAATATTTTATCTGGCTCATTCTCATTCCATATGAAAAACACAAGAGAGAAAACCCAAAGAATACACTTTTAAATAAAAACAAACTGTATTTCCTGCTTTTGAAAATATAGCTTTCTCAATCCCTGTATGTGGAAAATGAACAAACACACAATAGTAACAATCAGAAAACATTCTCACTTTGACAAATAATTCAAAGGAAATCTTTAAACCCAGTTTGTGAGAAAGATCTTTTAGATCTTTTCTTCAGTCCTCATACAGTTTCAAAGTAGCATACTATAAACTTTTTTCAAACATAGAAAAGATCTTCTAAAGATCTAAAAATGGCTTTATAGATCCTACATTTTAAACAACAGATCTTTTAAGAACGCAAGTCTGTGTAGTCTCAGACTAAGGTTATTAAAACTAAGTTGCAGAAGACTCCCAGGAAACCCAAAATACAGAACAACACATTTGAAGGTATTCATTTGTGTGTCTTTTTCTAATATAGTGGATATAAATTGGCCAGTAAGAAACCCACAAAGTTTTCAAGAGGATCATATAGGTTAGACTGAAAGTGATAAAGAAATTAAAAAATGAAAAATGGCCTTTGGATTCCCAAAATACTATAGAAAGGAAGCAAGCTGAGAAAACGTGGGTGCATATAGTGAATGCTTTCTATGGAAAATAATAGCTCAGAGGAAAAAACAAACACAACAATACAGACCAAGAGCCCCAGAGAATATTCACAACCAGAGACTGCCACACCCTTCCCACTGGATCTCAGAATTGTTATGACCAAGCCCCTGCTGAGTGCCTTTCCATTTTTTCTTTCTACATACAGGAGAATACATGTTGGATTTCATATTCCTGCCTCATCATTGTCTGTTAGAAGTTGAAAGGTGTGTAACTTGTCCCATTAGTTCATAAGTCTTCAGATTCAGGGGACTAGTATTCAAGGGGTTGCTTCTGAGATTGCTCCTCTGAACCAGAATGTGATTTAACTGTGGAGACCTCACATCTCAAACTAATCTGTAATAAGGTAACATGCAGGAGTCTCAGCATAGGGTCCGAGTATATTTTTAAGTGAGATAATGTCATTGTGAGAAGGCAGAGAACTAAATCATATACGTTAAAGATGGTCACGACTGTATCTCTTCTTACGTGTTGACCTTGACACTATTCCCTTCAGAGGAAGGGGTTTAAATCGTGTATCTTCTGCCCTTGGGTCTGTGACGGCTGGTACCCAGGATGGAAGTGTCGATGTTTGCCTGCCTGGGTTATGTCATAAAGGTGATGCAGCGTTTGGGTGCTGGCTAGAGTTATTATGCTGGAGTGATGGACTGTTTTGTACGACATATGATTTCATTAAAGTTTCAAAGTTGTGAAGAGGCACAAACTAGCTCAGACAGAGAGGCTGCAGAGTAAGACCCTAAAACTACATTAAGAGGAGGGGACACCAGCTGTGCACCAGTTGCTGTATCCATCGTTATCTGCTTGTGAGCCCATGAGTTGTCTCAAGCCAGAACTACCCAACTAAGCCCTTCCTTAATTCCTGATACACAGAAATTGAGAAATAAGGAAATGGTTGAGATTATTTTAAACCTTTAAACTTGGGTGATACAGATAACAAAAACATCTAACCCGTTGAACTTTTATTTCATGTATTTTATGTTTTTTGTTCCTGTAAATATTATTTGATTATTTTATGTGTCTTCAATTTCTCTTAGCATTTTGTTTATATTGTGCCTTCTGTCCTTGAGCACATTTGTAACAGGTGTTGGAAAGTTCTGTGTCCTATTTCCATCATCTCTATCATTTCACTATCAGTTTCTTTCTTTTTTTTTTTTTTTTCACTTTGTCACCCTCGGTGGAGTGATGTGGCGTCACACAGCTCACAGCAACCTCCAACTCCTGGGCTTAGTCGATTCTCTTGCCTCAGCCTCCTGAGTAGCTGGGACTACAGGCACCCGCCACAACGCTCGGCTATTTTTCTGTTTTTGCAGTTCAGCCTAGGCCGAGTTTGAACCCGCCACCTTCGGTATATGGGGCGGGCGCCCTACTTGCTGAGCCACAGGCACCACCCTCACGGTCAGTTTCTATTGACTGTTTTTTCTCCTTATTCTGAGCCACATTTTTTTCTAATTCTTTATATAGCTAATACATTTTGATTGGGTATTCAACATTTTAAATTTTATTTTTAGGGTCTTTTTGTTTTTCTGTAAAGATTTTTGAAGTTTATTTTCTTTTTTGAGCAGAGGTTATTTATTTACAGATTGACTTGTAAAATTTCTGAAGTATCTCTTGAAGGGGTCAAGAGTTTAATAATTTCTCTTCACCTTGAATAATCAGAACTTGAACACCTCTCACTCTAAGTGTGACCATACAGGGATTACTTAACACCGCCTCCTCCTAATACTATTTTCCTCCTCAGCCTCTTGAAGTTTCACTCTATCCATACCTAACTTTGTATTTAGCAAAAGTCTCCAAGGAACTGGTACAAAGACTTATGAAATTCTTTTTATAAATTGTGGTAATAACATAGACCTACTATCTTAACAAATTCTAAATGTACCATGCAGTAGCTCCTGTAAGCACAGTCCTGTATAATAGGTTTCTAAAGTGTGTTTGTCTTCCATATCTGAAAATGTACACTTTTGTTGAGTAAAAACTCCCCAATCCTTCTCTTGAAACCATGATTCTATTCTCTGTTTTCATGAGTTTGACTATTTTTGATTCCTCACCTGAATAGAATCATGTAGGATTTCTTTTCTTGTTGTCATATAGTGCAGAATTTCCTAGTCCTGTAAGTCTAAATTATACTCCACAGATCTTTATCTATTAATCCACTGATGAACATGTAAATTGCTTCTATATTTTGGCTTTTACTAATAGTGCTGTAATGACCATAGCAGGGCTAATATCTCTTTGAGGCCCTGATTTCAATTATTTTGTATAAATACCCAAAAGGAAATACGCTGGATCACATGGAAATTTTATTTTTAATTTTTTCAGGCACTTCCACAGTATTTTCCATAGCAGTTGCACCTTCTTTTTTCTTAATTTTCACCAGCAGTATATAACGGCTCCAAATTCTCCATAACCTCACCAACACTTGTCTTTTTGATAACAATGATTCTAAAAGGTATGGGGGGATATTTCACTGTAGTTTTGACTTGCATTGTCCAGATGACTAGTGGGTTTTTTTAACATTTTTTTCATTAGTCATTTAATTCAACTCCTTAGCCTGTTTTTTAAATCAGATGTTTATTTTTTCTATTTCTTCCCTTTTTTACTTTTTTGTTTTTTTTTAGCTATTGAGTTATACCAGTTCCTTATTTTTTTAGAAATTAACCCCCTACCAGATATATGTTTTGCAAATACTTTCTTCTATCCCACAGGCAGCCTTTTCACTTGTTGACTGTTTCCTCTGCTATACAGAAACATTCTGCTTTGACATAATTCCATTCGCCTGTTTTTGCCTTTAGTGTCTGTGTTTTCAGCTTCATATACATGAAATCATTGCCAAGATCAATGTCATAAAGATTTATTTTTGGACTTTCTTCTGTGTGTTTTATATTTTTAGGTCTTACGTTTAAAATCTTCAGTCCATTTTTCATTGATTTTCGTTCTGGTGTAACATGGGGTCCAATTTCATTATTTTGTATGTGGTTATTCAATTTTACCACTATCATTTATTGACGGCAACTTACCTTGTCACATGTATGTGTGGATTTATTTCTGTACTCTTGTTTTGTTCTATGAGGTGATACATCTGTCTTGAAAATATGCTACTTTACCTCAAAGTCAAAGCATTCTATAATAGACATATTCTTATTTGACAATGCAAATGTTACTTTCTTTGCATTACTATTATTAATATTGCTTAATATTTCAATACAGTAATCATCTGATTTCTTTACCGAATGTATTTATCTTCGTTCATTCTTTACGAGGTTTTTGTTCCTAGTCCTTATCTTAAACATTGTTACTGTTATTAAATTTTAAGCCTTTTTAATTCTGTGAAGGCAAAAAGTGGAAACCTAATAAACACATGTATATGTAAAAATAAAAAAATAAAATAAAGCTAAAAAAAGAAAGGAAGAAAATATGCTACTTTAGTAGTACCATACTGTTTTAACTACCATAGTTTCCTGTTGAAGCAAGATGACTACAGGTTTGTTCTTTTTGAAGACTGTTTTTGAAGACAGTTTTGGCTACCCAAGGGCTTTTGTTTTTCTTAACAAAGCATGAACATGGGATGACTTTTTCTCTATCTGTGCTTTTTATTTGTTTCATTAATGTTTTGTAGTTTCAGGGCACCAGCTTTTCACTTAGTTATTTTCATTTCCAAGTACTTTATTACTTCTGATGCCATTATAGGCGAGATTGTTTTCATTATTTTGTTTTTACTATTTTCTTTCATGATAGTTTGTTATTAATGTATGCAAACATGACTGATTTTTGTTTTTTTATTTCGTATCCTGCAACTTTACTGAACTCATTTATTAAAACTAACAATTTCATTTTCATGGAGCTTTAAGGGTTTTCCCTATATAAAATCATATCACTTGCCAACAAGGGCAATTTTAATTCTTCCTTTCTAACTTGAATGTTTCTTATTTTCTTTTCTTTGCCTGGAATTTTTGGCTAGACCTTCTAGTACATGTAATGAGAGTTAACATCTTTACCTTTTTCTTGATTTTAGTGGAAAAGCAATTAGTTTTGGACTGTTGAGAAGGATTTAGCTATGGGCTCTTCAGATATGGCCTTCGTTATATTGAGGTAATTTATCTTTATTTTTAGTGTTGTTCTATAACAAAAGTGTATTTATCAATTTTTATTCATTTATTGAGATAGTCATGAAATTTTTATCCTTCATTCTGTTAAGGTGTTGTGACACATTAGTTGTATTTTCCTTGTAGATTTATCTTTGCATCCCAGGGATCAATTCCACTTGAACATGATGTGTGGTCCTTCAATGCGCTGCTGAATTTAGCTTGCTAGTATTTTGTTAGGAGTTTTTATATCTATGTTCATCAGGGATATTTCCCCGTAGTTTTCTTTTCTTGCAGCACCTTTTTTAGTACTGGATAATCCTGGACTCATAAAATGAGTTTGAAAATGTTACTTCCTCTTCAAATTTTTGGTAGAATTTAAAAAGAAATGAAATTGATGCTTCTTTAAATGTTTTATAAAATTCATTAGTTAAATTTGTTTCCAGGCTTGTACACAGTATTTGTTGGGAGGGATTTGAACAATAATTCAGTCTTCACACTTGTTACAGCTCAGTTCAGACTTTCTGTTTCTTCATGTTCAATCTAGGTAGATTGCGTATTTCT
This sequence comes from Perodicticus potto, assembly GCA_963574655.1. Classification (NCBI taxonomy): domain Eukaryota; kingdom Metazoa; phylum Chordata; class Mammalia; order Primates; family Lorisidae; genus Perodicticus; species Perodicticus potto. The sequence goes on from CAUYRH010072955.1 coordinate 44,594, forward strand.
AGGAATTTATCCATTTCTTTTAACTCATCCAGTTTGGGGGGATACAATCATTCATAGTAGTTTTATGATCCCTTTTATTTCTGTGGTATTAGTTGTATTGTCTTTTACTTCTAATTTTGTTTGAGACTTTTCTCTTTTCTTCTTAGTCTACTTTCAAAGGATTGTGAATTTTTTTAAATATTAGTTTATTTTGGGTGCAGGACATAACTACAAGGGGAACGCCATCTAACAAATTCAAATACTGTGATTTGGTCATTTGTACCTTATATTAACCTGAAATTTAAAAAAGAAATTAGTTTTGCTAATTTTTTTCTATGATTTCTATCCTCTGTTTAATTTTTATCTGTTCTAATCATTATTATTTCCTTCCTTCTGTGAACTGTGCATTTGATTTATTTTTATTTTATTTTTTCTAGTGCCTGAACGTGTAACAATAAACCTCCCTCTTAGTGCTGTTTTTGTGACATCCCATACATTTTGATATTGTTGAGTTTTTGTTCAAGATATTTCTCTAATTTCTCATTTGATTTCTCCTTTGACTTACTATTATTCAAAAGCGTGTTGTTTGTATTAAATGTTTATGCCTACCTCTCTCTGACCTTGTCTTTGGCTTCTCAGACTCCAGCTATCTTGACCGGTGTGAATACAGAAAGGCTGCTGTGGTCTGTTTCTACTCCCTTTTCCTCATCACAGTTTGGAAAGTACTTCCAGAAAGACAGCTGGGTTAACTATAGGACTCCGTTTATTTTCATTCTCTTCAGTCTGCGCTGCCTGGTTTTCAGTTGAAAATAATTGTTTTATACATTTTGTCCTTTCTTTTTCTATGTTGTAAGAGGTGAATGCCCTGCCAACTTGGAATCCTACTTGGAAGCAATAGTCTCGACTCTGTAAAATCCTAATTTCTTAAGCCATGTCCATAGCATCCCTATGTTTTTCCCCCATGACATGTTCTAACTTATCTCTGTAACTCTGTCTTGTAATGCGGTAAGTTATTTTATCTAGCGTTTCCTTTAATGGCCACCTTTCATGTTGTATTTCTACTTTATTCTTAGCATTTCCAATATTTATAAAGTTCCTTGTTATTTTACATATTTTATTCTTTATTTTGCTAGATTTTAAGCATAAAGTCTCCATTATCTTTGAATTTACAGGTTTCTTTCAAATTAGTGTATTCTCTCGGGGATTTTCAAAATTTTCATCTACGGATATCAAATCAAAGGAGATTTTGTCTATGAATATTTCCGATATGCATATACCTGCATCTTAGATTAAGTAGTTGTCCTTAAAAAATACTTTTGTTTGTTTTAGCCAGGGTAATGAGGAGTTCTCTCAGTCTGGGTTTAATTTTTTATGTGTTTAGATTGATTTGGGGCCCAATATGTCTTCATGTGTAAAGCTTAGTATACTAATTTCTTTTCAAATAACTCTCTTTTCTAGTTATGACTTGATCTTCTTGAGTCACTTTTGGCTTTGACCAGGCTGTATCTGAGCCAGGTGGTGCAAAATTCCTTGTTCAGTTTTTTGGTTAGAAAGGTGCGTGCCAGGTTCCTTTCTTGTTTTTTGATTATTTTGTCTAAGCAAAATCAATGATTATTTTGTCTAAGCTTCACCAATGTCTGGTCTGACTACGTCCAATATATTCCTAACCTAAGTGCTTCAATTCCTGATTGTATGCTCACATACTCTTATGTTAAAAGCAGTAGTTTTGTGTGTTAAAATCAAGACGGAAATCTTATGTGGCTTTAGTCTGACATCTTAAGAATTAGTGTAGGGTCAGCAACTTATATTTGTCTCAAAGCATCTTATTTGTGCATATTTGTGATTTCTGTTGAATAATCAGATATGATTTTATCTGATTATGTAGGTAATATAATTTTATATTAACATGTCAAAGATATTATTTATGACATTTATGTTTCAATGTATTTTAATATTTACTCCCTGCCAAAAATTATTCTAGATATTTATATTTATTAAATTATTCAAACATCCACCTGCATTTCTGTAAAATTCTGTGAATTCTCTTGGATTCTTAAAATTATGAAAGAGATAACATTTAAAGTTATATTACGGACCATAATATTTAAGGATGATATAATATGATGGGTAATTTTTGTTTCCAAATAATAATACTAGTAATAATAATAGTGAAAGTTGGTGAAGTATAAATGTTAAATGATTGATCACATATTGGTTATTTTTGATCCTGGATAATGACCACAAATGTTTGGAAAATAAATATTATATCTTCCATAACTATATAAGCATTGTAAATAATCATGAAATGATGGTATTCCCCTCATATAGAATATATAATATATTATATAAAATAATAAAAAAAATATACATGTAAAATAATATAAAATGTTAAGGCTGATCCTCCAGCAGCTGACTGACTTGACTAGCTCTTGGTCAAGGGGATCCCCTAAAACGGAGTTGCTAACCATGACAAGGAAAATCAGACATGCCTCTTTACCACCCCCTGCCTTCTGAGATGCCCTTCATGGCTCATTAACAGGC
>CAUYRH010072957.1:0-29485 GCA_963574655.1 Perodicticus potto
AGACTTTACCTCTTTCATGTTTACATGGATGGAGCTGGAACATATTCTTCTTAGCAAAGTATCTCAAGAATGGAAGAAAAAGTATCCAATGTACTCAGCCCTACTATGAAGCTAATTTATAGCTTTCATATGAAGGCTGTAACTCAATTATAGCACAAGAATAAGGGGAAAGGGGCAAGGGAGGGGTGGGGGAGGATGAGTGGAGGGAGGGTAATTGGTGGGGCTGCACCTACGGTGCATCTCAGAAGGGTACAGGTGAAACTTACTAAATGCAGAATACAAATGTCTTCATTCAATAACTAAGAAAATGCCATGAAGGCTATGTTAAACAGTTTGATGAAAATATTTCAGATTGTATATGAAACCAGCACATTGTACCCTATGATTGCACTAATGTACACAGCTATGATTTAATTAAAAAAATACATAAAAAGAATTGGGAACTCCCCCCCAAAAAATGCACTTGCTAAAAACATTCTTTCACTCTCATTCCTCGCATGTTACACAAATATCCATCTTCAGAGTTTAATGAATTCACCTAGAAGCTAATTCACTTTGATTCAAACATTTGCCAAAAAAATTCAGGTCACTACATGGTACTATAGAAAAATTACATGTGTTCTTACAACATATTTTGTGCCTAATATGACTTAGAAATATCTTTTTTTCTATAGAAATATTATAACTAAATATCCTGCTGTTGGTGAATACCCAAAACTCTTACCTTCTTCTATTTGCCTTCTATTTATTTTTCAACAATTTCAATGAGTACAATAAATTTTTCATTTGGAGTTTGTTTTGGAAAAACCAGTACAGGGAGTAAAATGAATGAATAAAAACTATGTGTTGTATGAGTCAATTGCTTATAACCAAGATAGTGACTAAATGCAAAAAAATTTGCTATAAATAAGAAAGAAGTGAATTTGATTCTAAGTAGTTTTAAAAATAATCCATTTGAATTTATGAGAGACGACAGGGAATATGTTTTCTTTTCTAAAACCATCTTAATCTAAGTAAAAACTCTACAAGGGCAGGAAGCAGTTCAGTCCAGTGGATAGAACCTTGGGGACTTGAGATCAGACAAATCAGGATGGTGGCCCATGTATTTAAATCACTTTGTGACCACTGCCAGGTTACTTATTCTCTCTAGGCCCAAATTTCCCTGCTGTAAGAGAAGCATGTGACTCATGGCAAGCTCACAGTAAGTATTAGTTCTCTTTGTATACCCCAGCATACCCAGCTCAGAGCTTTGTGTAGTGAATATCTAATGAATGTTTCCTAAATGAAATGAAATTGAATATTATTTCCTTACTATAAAAATATAAGGAATAATTATTGCAATTAGTAGGACTTTCTGCCAATTTTAGATTCTTCTAAACTTTAGGTTGCTTCTAATATCTCTTCTTATTCTTCACTCCTAAACCAAAATTGAAAATGTCTGCAGGATTATGTGTGAAAAGTCACGCTTTACATGTCAATCTGATTTTGGTCAGGAAAACAAAGTCAGTGTCAGCCTTATGAGGGGAATGTATGGACTATAAAAATTCAAGCTGCAGCAGCTATTAAAGGATGCAACAAAGAAGGTTTAGATGGGTGTCTCTTAACTAAGGAGAGGAAAAGCCACTTATGTCTGCGAAGCTCATGAAACCGACATAATCCACCAAATGGACCTTGAGGGGAGGTCTGGAAACCACCCATTTTGTCACAACCTAGAGAATATATGGTCCAGGGAAGTCCAAGAAAGTGCCAGAAACACTGAGTGGAAGCTTGGGGAAAGGTCTAAAATCTGGCTACATCTAAAAATTAGGACCTTCCCAGAATAACACCTTCCACTTCACTTGCACCTTCCAACTCTCACTCAAGTTCCTTTCATGGCAAATTCTAACCCAGAACCCCACATGGAAAAGATATAAAGAAATGTAATCCTTGGCCTTAAATGGGGCTGTTGGTAGTGGTTTCAAGTTGAAAACAGCCCACCCAGCATCATTCATGCAATACCCTCCTTAGCATGTTAACTCAGTGTCTCTGCTATTATAATAACTGTGTTTAATTTCCAAATAAAGTCAATGGCAACATCATGCCTCTGTAACAGATGCAAAGGTCTGAAAAATGGCACAGTGTTTTATGACCTACATCTTTAAAAACTCCTCATTCTTTGGGGGAACTAAAACCTGCATTCCTGCCCAAGGTCAGTAACTAGAGGGGTGGGGGGGTTCTTTGGTTTTATGTACAATGGGAGATGGCTGAATGGAATCATCCTAGCAGAAGTCACAAGATTGTCTTCCCCAATAGATAGATCAGGACCATTGACTATATTTAAATAACAATGTCCTGAAGCTGAACCCCCCCTTTTAAAAATTCTGTATTTCTGCTTACAGTGAGGACATTGGTACTTTATGATAAAAGTTTCCATTCTCTTCAACTGTGAGCAAATTAATAAACTTCCTTTCCTTCTCCTCAGACCACTTGTCCTGGCTTGTTAACATGTCCACCTAGATTATTTTTCATTCAACCAAAGACATACTGTCTGTCTCATAAAGGAGACAGAAAAAAGGTCAACATGACACTGTTAATGCTTTAAAACACAGAGCAAGATAAACCTGTCACCAAACTGCAGTGTAGTACAAGGACTTAAGTACCAAAAAAAACTTACATCCTAGCCTTTCTACCTCACCATGGAATAACATTCAATAAATTACGTACTTCTCTGAGCTTGAATTTCATCCAAAAAAATATGAGAAGACTTACCTTCTAAGACTGCTGTGAGGACTACAAATAACATTTTTGAAATTTCAAGCTAATAGTAAGTGCTCAGCAAAATGAATAGGTTAAAATTTCTTCCTTATGGCTTTTTCTCATGCACAACTCTATCAAATTGTTTTCATGCCCAACTACTTGTGTGTTTTCCCATTGCACAAACTTTCAAAAACAAACATCAAATAAAATTTTCAAATTTAAATGACAAATTTCTTGATCTTGCTTAGGTAGAAGAATATTCTCTATAAAGATGGAGAATAAGGGTTAAACAGTCAACTGTTGCCAGCAATACCTTCAAAAAGCAAATGGGAAGAACTGAGTTATATGCAAATTGTATGATCAGCTCCTGAAAAATAGGAAATTAACAGAAAGGCAGTCATTCTGTTGTACCTAAATTATGCCAACGGTGACATCAGAGAGAATCAACTTTCCCTGCTACAAAGATCTACTCCAACGTTTTTATAACTTTAATAACCTAACTTCTCGTCAGAGAAGAAAATCTCAACTCAATTTTCCTATCGAAGGAACTCAGGAAACTACACTTCCAAGATATGACTCCTTGGTTTAAAAAATATTTTGAATTAAAGGCCCTTCAAGATCAGAAAGCTTTGGAAGGGGTTTTCCTTCTATTTGCATAAACTCCAGAATGATCATTCTAAAGGACAATTGACTTTCTTTCCCTTTCCAGTTACCTGGTATATTGCAGAGAAGATGATCAAGAATGCAACCAGACAAGACCCAAATCATTTTACATCTAATTCCTGTCTCTCAAGTTAATTTAATTTGCTTAGAGAATCATTTATAAGTCAACCTGTTTTCTCCATTCATTTATTCTACCTAGCAACAATATTTTACCCCTAAACAGGATTATAATAACTATACTTTCCAATCTTCCCCTCCCTTGTAAAGCACAGATATAAAAATCTATGGATCCGGGCAGCGCCTGTGGCTCAGGGAGTAGGGCACCAGCCCCATATACCAAAGGTGGCGGGTCCAAACCCGGCCTCGACCGAACTGCAAAAAACTAGTTGGGCGTTGTGGCCGGCACCTGTAGTCCCAGCTACTCGGGAAGCTGAGGCAAGAGAATCACCTAAGCCCAACTGTTGGAGTTGGAGGTTGCTGTGAGCTGTGTGACACCACAGCACTCTACTGAGGGCAATAAAGTGAGACTCTGTCTCTACCAAAAAAAAAAAAAATATATATATATATATATATATATATATTAACCAAAAATCTAAGGATCCCATTGGTATTGGGTAATTGCTCTGTGATTCTCCACATATATGTGATAAATAAACCTTTCTCTTATTCATCCACCTTCATTGCAGTAGATGTCTCAACAAACTTTAGGGGAAAGGGCAAGTTTCCCCTCACCCCTACTCTACCAGAAAACACAAATTGGCTGATGCTTAAAAGGCTACAACACCATGAAAATTGTAACTGCAGAGAAAAGACCCCCGCCAAAAAAAAAAAAAAAAAAATTAAAAACCCTCTGGTCATCAGAATACTTTGAGATATATCTCTTCATAACTTAAATGGTTTTTCTTTTAGTTGGACAAAGCATACTGGAGTTTTTAAATGTTTGTACTGCAACTCATCCGTACTTATGATATAATATCCAAAAGGCAGCCAACAATTCCAACCTTTAAGGCTGCCAACCAGGAAAAATTACTTAGAACAACAATGATCTTCCTTAACCATAAATAACATTATCTTAAGCCAAGCTTCCTAGATAGACTTGGATTGAAACAGCTGTTTACCCTAGGGCCATAAACTATCTAACATGCATTTTGAGAGGGGAAAGGTAAGCAAAACAAAACAAAACACCCAGAGAAAATGTAGGTGAATTAAATTAACTCTTAAAATATCTCAAATTTTGAATAAACACAATAATGGATTTTTTTGAATATAATTCACTGAGTCAAGACAAGCCATTTTTTGTTATGTATGCAAATATTCTAAAAGTTGTGGAATGCTGAAAGTTATGTTCATGACTCCAAATATTAAGCTTGTATGCCAAATATGGCTATATGGACAGATCCCAACTAATCTCAGCATGGTATTTGTCTTTAACACAAAAATTGTAGGACTTATAAAATAATATTAGAGGTATGCCATTCAAAACCCAAACAACTTTGTAACCAGAGTACTAATAAAAGAATAGCTGGAACCTCTAGAGACCCAGCAGCTCAGCTAGGCTACAGACTGCTTCCAAGGATATTAAAATTACCCAAAACCAGTACAGTGGAAAAGTTGGCTTGTGGGCCCTAAGAAAGTGCACAGGATGGGGCTCTGATCCCATGGGGCTGCTGTTCAGGTGGGCAGGAGTAAGAGTAGCCTGCCTCAAGTCACACTGAAGCCAAAGTGCTCATTTTAAACTATCATAAAACACCTGAAAGGGCTCCTGCCTGTGAAACTGCCATGATGAAGACCTTTTCTTTCCTGCACAGGGTTGTAATCTGGTTCTGCTATCCTGGCTCCTTTTCCTGAAAACAAATGACATATACACCATCCAGCTTACACTTATACTGGCATGATTTCAATATCATGTTTACTAATCACATATGAGCTAATTGCCTGAGAATGAAATAGGTTTTAAGCATATTACGTCATTGACTTGTATGCAGGTCACTATGAAATATTGCTTGGTCTATATTAGATTATGTTATCAATCGTCATTTCATTTCCAAGTAACATAGTCGACAGCATTTTTCCTGATTCACCTGTGCAAGTTTCAGTTTTCTCCACTTATTAGTATTGCTGGAAGTCCTTCATTTGTTTCCCTGTGCAGATTTTACATTTCTTGATTTTCGTGTATCTCACAACTTTCATAATGACCCTCGTATCAATCTCATGATTGACAAAAACTCTCAGTCCTTTGCATATATCAGGTTATATGCACATACGTGTTAATGTTGAAGGCACATCTTGTCCACTCTATATTTTGCAGTTGACTTTTAGATGCATTGTAGTGCTGCTGTACATTCATTGCTATTACATTTCAGTCTGTTAAACCTGGGTCTTTATTTCACCCAATTCTGGATCTTGATTCTGTCAGACAATATATTAGCAAAACTTCCAAAGTTCACATCAGTTCACAATAATGTTGAGTAAGTATAATATCAAACTCTTCCTGCACTAAACCAGCAACCTCCTACAGTAAAAGACAGTGATTACTTTTTAATTTCTTTTTTACATATACATGTGTTCATTAGGTTTCCACTCTTTGCCTTCACAAAACCAAAATGGCTTAAAATTCAATAACAATCACCAGGTTCAAGATAAGGACTAGAAACAAAAACCTCACAAAAAACAAACGAAGATAAAAACATTCAGAAAAGAAATCAGATGATCACTGAATCGAAACATTAAGCAATAGCAATAACAATAATGCAAAGAAAGTAACATTCACATTGTCAAACAAGAGCATGTCTACCACAGAATGCCCTGACACCAAGGTTCAGGATGGAGTCATCAGCCAACCTCTTATTATTTTTTTAGAAAGTCTCAGAAAATAGGCAAACAACATTTGTAAATAAAAGTAAAAGATAATTTCAAAAAACAGATCAAGCCAAATATTATAAACAATAGAAAAAGAAGAAATACTTCAAAGTCATTTCTATTTAATCTGGATACACCTGATATTAAAATTGGAGAAAATATATTATTATAAAGGGGAAATTACAAATGTATTTCACTTATAAATGAGGATGCAATATCCTAAACAACATATTAACAAGTTGTATTAAAAATTAATGTTTAAGTAATGTACTTTGGTCAAAATTAAATCCAATTTATGTGAGAATTAGTCACTATTTTCTTTTCTTTTCTTTGTTTTTTCTGCTTTTCCTTTCCTTCACCCCCTCCCTCCTTATCTGTCTGGTCTCCCCTTCCCCCATGCCCCACCATCTCATTAGTTGTCATTCATTGTCCTCATATCAAAGTTGAATACATAGGATTCATACTTCTCCATTCCTATGATGCATCCAGGTTAGTATAAATGCTGCAAAATCTCCATTTTTTTAATGGCTGAATAATATTCCATGGTATACATATACCACAGCTTACCAATCCATTCCTGAGTTGAAGGACATTTAGGCTGTTTCTACATTTTAGCTATTGTAAATTGGGCTGCGACAAACAGCCTAGAACAAGTGTCTTTATAATAAGAGGGTTTTTTTGCTTCACGTAATGGGATTGCAGGATCAAACAGGAGGTCTAGGTTGACGTCTTTGAGGTTTCTCCATACTTCCTTCCAAAAAGGTTGTATTAGTTTCCAGTCCCACCAGCAGTGCCAAAGTGTTCCTTTCTCTCCACATCCGCACCAGCATCTGCAGTTTTGAGATTTTGTGACGTAGGCCATTCTTGCTGGGGTGAGATGATATCTCAGGGTGGTTTTAATTTGCATTTCTCTAATAATTAGGGGTAATGAGCATTTTTTCATGTTTGCTAACCATTCGTCTGTTATCTTTAGAGAAGATTCTATTCATCTCTCTTCCCTATTGATGTATGGAATTGTTGGAATTTTTCTTGTGGATTAATTGAAGTTCTATGTAGATCCTGGTTATTAAGCTTTTGTCTGATTTAAAATATGCAAATATTCTTTCCCATTGGGTAGGTTGTCTATTTGCTTTGATTGTTGTCTCCTTGGCTGTACAGAAGCTTTTCATTTTAATTAAATCCCATTTGTTTATTATTGCTGTTGTTGCTATTGCCATGGCAGTCTTCTTCATAAAGGCTTTCCCCAGGTCAAAATCTTCCAGAGCTTTTCCTATTCTTTCTTTGAGGATTTTTATTGTTTCATGCCTTAAATTTAAGTCCTTTATCCATCTGGAATTAATTTTTGTAAGTGGATAAAGGTGCAGGTCCAGTTTCAGTCTTTTACATATGGATATCCAATTCTCCCATCACCATTTATTGAATAAGGAGTCTTTCCCCCAGTGGACGCTCTTGTTTTGTTTTATTGAAGATTAAGTGGTTGTAAGATATTAGTTTCATTTCTTGGTTTTCTATTCAATTCCAAATGTCTATGTCTCTATTTTTGTGCCGGTACCATGCTGTCTTGACCATTATGGCTTTGTAGTGTAGCCTAAAATCTGGTATGGTGATGCCTCCAGATTTTTTTTTATTATTAAGAACTGCCTTAACTATAAGGGATTTTTTTCTCGTTCCATAAAAAACACAGAATCATTTTTTCCAAATCTTGAAAGTAGGATGTTGATATTATAATAGAGATGGCATTGAATCAGTAAATTACTCTGGGAAGTATAGACATTTTAACAATGTTGATTCTTCCAAGCCATGAGCATGGTATGTTCTTCCATTTGTTAAGGTCCTCTGCTATTTCCTTTCTTAGGGTTTCATAATTTTCTTTATAGAGGTCCATCACCTCTTTTGTTAGGTATATTCCTAAGTCTTTCATTTTCTTTGGGGCTATGGTGAAGGGAGTTGTGTCCTTAATTAACCTCTCATCTTGGCTGTTGTTGGCATCTACAAAGGCAACTGACTTATGGACATTGATTTTATATCCTGAGACATTACTGTATTTTTTGATGACTTCCAAGAGTCTTGTGGTTGAGTCTTTAGGATTCTCTAAATATGAGATCATATCAGCAGCAAAAAGGGAGAGTTTGACCTCCTCTGCACCCATTTGGATGGTCTTTATTTTCTTGTCTTGTCTAATTATATTGGCTAGAACTTACAGCACTATGTTGAATAGTAATGGCGACAGAGGATAGCATTGTCTGGTTCTAGTTCTAAGAGGAAAAGCTTTCAGTTTTACTCCATTCAGTAAAATATTAGCTGTGGTTTTGTCATAGATAGTTTTGATAAGTTTAAGAAATGTGCCACCTATGCCTATACTCCTCAGTGTTCTAATTAGAAAAGGATGCTGGATTTTATCCAATGCTTTTTCTGCATCTATTGAAAGGATCATATACTCTTTGGTTTTGCTTCTGTTGATATGGTGAATAACATTTATGGACTTGCATATATTAAAACAGCCTTGCATCCCTGGGATGAAACCTACTTGATCATGATGTATGACTTTTTTGATGATAAGCTGTAATCTATTGGCTAAGATTTTGTTGAGAATTTTTGCATCTATATTCATTAGTGAAATTGGTCTGAAATTCTCCTTTTTAGTCGTGTCTTTTCCAGGTTTTGATATCAGGGTGATGTTTACTTCATTGAACGTGTTGGGGAAGATTCCTTCCTCCTTAATTTTCTGGAATAATTTCTGCAATATAGGAATAAGCTCCTTTGGAAGGTTTGATAGAATTCTGATGTGAAGCCATCCGGACCAGGGCATTTTTTTGTTGGGAGATTTTTTTATTGTTTCTTTGATCTCAGTGCTTGAAGTTGGTCTGTCCAGGAAATCTGTTGCATCTGAGCTAAGTCTAGGGAGAGGGTGTGATTCCAAACATTGATCTATTTCATTCTCATTGTCAAATTTCTGGGCATAAAGTTTCTGTAGTATTCGGAGATAATCTCCTGTATCTCTGTGGCACCTGTTGTTATTTCCCCTTTATCATTTCTGATTGAGGTTACTAGAGATTTTACCTTTTTATTTCTAGTTAGTCTGGCCAAAGGTTTATCTATTTTATTTATTTTTTCAAAAAACCAACTCCATGTTTCATTAATTTTCTGAATGATTGTTTTGTTTTCAATTTCATCAATCTCTGATTTAATTTTGTATATTTCTTTTCTTCTGCTGGGTTTAGGCTTAGATTGTTCTTCTTTTTCCAATTCCATCAGATGGCTTGTGAGTTTGTCGATAAGCTCTCTTTCTGTTTTTCAAATGTAGGCTTCTAAAGGGATAAATTTTCTTCTCAGGACTGCTTTTGCTGTATCCCATATGTTGTGATAGCTTGTGTCTTCCTTGTTGTTATACTCAAGGAAGTTAATGATTTCCTTTTTTATTTCTTCCTGCACCCAAGCGTCATTCAGCATAAGGTTGCTTAACTTCCATGCCTTTGTGTGAGGTTGAGCATTTTTCTTGGAGTTGAGTTCCACTTTTAGTGCCTTCTGTTCTGATAAGATGCAAGGTAGAATTTTAAATTTTTTGATTCTGTTGAGGTTTGTTTTGTGTTCTAGGATATGATCAATTTTAGAGAATATTCCATGGGACAATGAGAAGAATGTATGTTCTTTATCTTTGGGATGGAGTGTTCTATATACATCTATCAAGCACAGTTGTTCTATGGTCTCATTTAAATCTCTTATATCTTTGTTTAATTTCTGTTTAGAGGATCTGTCCAGCTCTGAGGGAGAGGTGGTGAAGTCCCCTGTAATTATGGTGTTATAGGTTATCATATGGCTCAGACTAAACAAGGTCTGTTTCGAGAATCTGGGAGCATTTAAATTGGGTGCATAAATATTTAGAATTGAAATATCTTCTTGTTGTATTTTTCCCTTGACCAATATGAAGTGACCATCATTGTCTATTTTGACTTTAGTTAGTTTAAATCTACATGTATCTGAAAATAAGATTGCAACTCCTCTTTTCTTCTGAATTCCATTTGCCTGAAAAATTGACTTCCAACCTTTAACTTTGAGTTTTTATTTGTCTTTTGATGTGAGGTTTGTTTCCTAAAGATAGCAAAAAGTTGGCTTGTGTTTTTTTGTTTGTTTGTTTGTTTCTAATTTTAAAATTGAGTATGCAGCCAGCCCAGATTTTTTCATCTTCTACACTCTCATTCTTAAAAAAGATGCTTGGTTTGCTTACTTAAACACATTTTTAATTTAACAGAGAGTTTCAGACTTCTTAGATTCAGTTGCCATTATAAAGACATAAAGCTCTTTGGGGCAAAAACAAAAAAACAAACAAAAAACCCCAAACCAAAAACCAAAAAAATCAAAACAAAATCAAACAACAAAAAATAAACAAAAAACAAACAACTTTACCTTCAATTATATAGAAACTTTAAACTTAGGAATTAACAGTTTGGTTTTTTGATCCAATTAGCCAATCTATGCCTCTTCAATGGGGAATTCAAGCTATTGACATTTATTGAGATAATTGACAAGTGTGGTAGCATTCTATTCATTTTATTTTGCAAAAGTCCATTGCTTAGCTTAGTCCATTGGCAGAAGACAATGGTCATCTATCTTTAATCTACTTAAACAGAACAATTTTCAGCCTAGAATTCTATATCCCACTAAGCTAACCTTTAAAATTGACAGAGAAATCAAATATTTTATTGATATGCAAACATTGAGGAAATTTGACACAACAAGACCAGCTTTATAAGAAATATTTCAACCTCTTCTATACACTGACCATCACAATGGACCTTCAGCAAAGTAAACTCCCAGAAATTAAAGGACAGAACCTAGTTTCCACAATGATGCAAAAGACAAACTAAGCAATAGTGATTACTTTTCTTAAGTGCAAACAATCATTCTAACATTCACAAATTCTCCTAAAAACATTATCATCCTGACCACAAAGGTGACATCTTTTCTATCCACAAAGATGTTGTCTTTATAACATAACAGATTAGTATCTATAAAATTTTCCGGATCAATCAGCCTAGAAGCTTTATAGTTTTTATTTTTGGGAAATTTGACAGATCTTCTTCTGTATGTACTACTAATAATCCCCAACAAGCTCTTCAGCTTTATTTAAGGGCCAAAAAGATATCTTTAACTAATCTATTGACTATTTTGTCCCAAATTCATTAATGTCAAGTTCATTAATCCATAGTACTGAAATTTTTTTTAATTCAGAATTTTGATATATATGTTGACAGGATTTACCCTTTCTGGTTTTTCAGCACCTCTATCATTATGCAAGACATTTTTAAAATGCCAAAAGAAGTTTAGAAGCTCATTGCTATATTCTCTGCTCACAAGGAAAGGTAGAAATCAAAGGACACTGTATGAGTACACAATCCCCTCCATATTCATCGTAAGCCATAGTCATCATTCGCCTTCCATATTCATCATTCATCCATACTCTGGATTCAACGTTGTAATTTTTGAAGAATTGAAATGGATTAGACTTGAAGACTTTTAGGATATTTCTAACAAAAGAGAAAAGGGTAATGAGACATCTCAAGCTCAGCCCAGAGGATAATATTATTTTCACAATCCACTAACCAAATTACTCAAGTTTTTACATCTTATCTCAATATCTTTTTAATATCTGAGAGGTGCCATCACCTGCTTATTCATTTTCAGTGTCACCTCAGCTACTTTTGGTCTTTTGCCTTTCACGTAAATTTTAGAATTACCCTATCAGGTTATATGCATGTACAAGCTCAGACAAAGAAGTCCACAAACTCATCCTAGAAAAAGTGCTACGTACATCATTGATGAATATCACTATGGTCACCTTCAAAGTACTTCCTTTGGGAAGCTGTGGACTAATGTAAGCTCTTAGTCCACCCATCAAAGCAATTTTGGAACGGCCATCAGAGCTATCATGGTACAAGGTCTAACAATTAAGTTTTTACAAATTCATCCTAGAATAAGTGCTGCATACCTCATTGCTAAATATCACTATAGTCACCTTCAAAAAGTACTCTCCTTAGAAAGCTAGGCACCAACATCAGAGTGTAGACCACCCTCCAAGGTGGTTTTTCTTGGATGAGTTGCCAAACTTAATTGTCAGACCTTTGTAAGGCAACAACTCTAATGGTCATTCCAGAAAAAGAGTTCCAAAATTGCTTTGAAGGGTGGACTAGGTGCTTAACTCACTGCATAATTGCCCAAGGGGAGTACTTCAAAGATGATCATAGTGACATTCACCAATAAAGTAGGCAAAACTTTCTCTAGAATGAGTTTGCAAGCTTAATTGGCCAACCTCATATATACAAGCACATAAAACAATTTTGATTAGAATGGCACTGAATCTAAATGCACTTAGGGAGGACTGAAATATTAAATAGAGCACACCTTTCCATTTATTTGGATCCTTTTTAATATTTTTCAACAATATCATATGGTTTTCTATATAAAGGTTTCGCAAATCTCTTGATAGACTTATTCCTAGTGTATGATATGTTTATACGATTGTAAATGGTATTATTATTAACTTTTAGAGAGGTACATAGCACTTTTATCTTTCACTTTTTTCCCTAGTGGATAAAATTGACTAAGCTGAAATATTAAAAAATTGCTAATCTCGCAAGTCTCATAATTTATCATAGGTTCTTGGATTTTTCTGCCAAAAAGTTAATATCATCTGTAATTAGTAATAATTTTGTTTCTTCTCACCTAATCTTTGTAGCTTTGATTTACCTTCATTGCCTTATTGAACCGACTAGGATTTCCACTAAAATGTTGAATAATAAAGGGCAACCTTGACTTGGTTCCAATTTCAGAGGGAAAATGCTCACTATTTTACCTTTAAGTAAAATGTTAGATGTAGGATTTTGCCAGATATAGAAACTTTTCTTCTATGCTTCTACCTGTACTATTTTTATGATGATTTTTTAGTCATAAATTTTCTCAAATTATTCATATATATTATAATTTTATCTTTTGCTACTTGATATATGACTAAAATAATTGAGAAACTGTGTTTTTCAATTTTATTTATTTTTTATTGACTAAATTTGTATCTAAATAATCAAGGTGCACATCAGCCAACATACTGAGCAGGTGCCCTCTCTCTGTTAGGTAGTATTTAGTCAGGAAGGAGTTATTGGAACAGAGAGAATATAGCATAAATAATTGTTAACTAAATATAGGTTTTGTTAAGTAGAGAAGAAAAAAGAACTTTAAGACATCACAAAAGTAGCAACCACAGGAAACAGCTGCCCTCTCTCTAGACAGTGTCGAATCTTTCAACTTAGAAGCTTGGAGAGGAAGCCCGTGGAGGTAGGACCCAGACCTCTGAAGAAAAGAGAGGGACAGAGGTAGGTGAGAGAGGTGAGGCAGATTGGGAGGGGTGTTCACACAATGAAACTGGCTTTGTAAACATAAATGGTACACTGCACACTATACTCCACTGTCACCTGGTGAAAGAATTACTCCTGCTGAAGTGAAGGAATGCTGCTGGGGCGATGCTTACAAGTCCAGCAACTAGGATATCCAAGAACCAACCAGAAGGACCAAGTTCCCTCATCTGCCTCCCTCGCAGGCTCCCTATAGAGTCCCCTGCTGACAGAGCTTAAAAGGACGCACCCGGCTAAGCTGCTGTAAAAGGAGGCTGCAGAATCCAGGCCCCGGTGAAACCTTTCTCACTTTCCCTGAGCCTATTCTTATCTGGTCTTCAAGAGAAAAAGCAAACCAGCAAGCATGTTTCTGAGAACCTTGCAGGACTCCGTACACTTGCTCACTGATACTGTCTTAGATCTTTGTTTCAACTTCAGTAGGAAACAGGGAAGAGAAATTGCATCTCAATGACATGAGTGACAAAAAGAGGCGAGTATACACAAAGGATAACATATGAGTCTGATGTGCTGTTTACATACTTTTGATTAAGACACTGAAAGACATAATTTTCTGCTAAAACAGAAGCAGAACAAGTAGAATGAATAAGTGTAGTGAAGCGGTAGGAACTGGTAGGGAGATAAAGAATTCATGCCCTACTAAAGAGAGCCTCTGCTGCCCGGCCAGGCTTAGACTGCTCTGCAGTAACGTGAATCCAGTGTTCCCAGATCTCCTAATTTTTTTAGAGATGCCAGAAATCTGGATTTTTTATGTAAAAGCTTCCAATTTCAAAATGTTGGCTCCAAAATTTTTTAAACATTGTGCGAGCCAAATGAAACATTGCTATGAGCCAAATCCAGCCTGTGGGCCATGGTTTGGGACTTCGGCAGAGCAGCTCTCGGACAAAAGGGGATCTCCAGCAATAATATATGAACCGCAAGGGTCCCATCTCACGGCCCCAGGGAAGAACAGATGAGTTCAATGTTATGCGATAACCCTAATTTTTTCATGCAACGTTGGTTTTTTATGATGAGCTTCTTGTGTTCCCTCTCTCTCTCTCATTAATGTCATTAATGACGTTAAGACTAAGTTGGCCTAACCTCACCCTGTCAGCCACTAGCATAATCACTCACTCCAATGTGGAGTTAATTTAAAATGAACGCTTTGGGGGAAATAAACTGTGTAAATCAAATATATAATCATTACTCTGAGGGTTTGGCATTTGCTTCAAGAGAGTTAGCATTTCTTCAGTTTCACTGTGAGAGAGAGAGAGTCCATCAGTGGGGCATGAAGTGCAATAAGCAAACCAAAAGCAAATTGAAATAGACTAATGCTAATGTACACCTATGTGCATATGTATATGCGTTGTACTTATAGTAAAATCATAAATAAAATCCCGTGGTCTTCAGAAAAATCTTCTACAGCTCTATTACAGAATGATACCAAATATTACAAAATAAAATGTGTAGACATTACACTGGAATTAGAAATCTTGTGATGTGTGTTGATATTTGTCAAACCTTTCAGTGAGTTCTTTGATGTTTTTGATTCTTTCATTCGTTTGGGTATCAGAAAATCTTTCTCCCACATGGAAGCTTTATGCATATTCCTAAGCCACATGGAATAGACACTTTGACTTGTAGTCAGAAGATTTGTGGTCTTTGCAAAACCATTATAATTGTTCCTTTGATAGAGATGAAGCCATAAATAAATATATGTACAAGCATTGTAGAAACTGGGTCATATGTTTTTGAGTAACTTACTTTCTCTTACTCATCAGGAATAAATTATTACATAGGCCCACACAGTAAAGGAGCTATAAACAGTGGGTTTCATCAAATACAATATTATTTCTTTTTCTTCTTCCTCTACCTCTATCCAACTCAAATTAGTACTTTACCTCCACTACCATCAACTACCTGTACTTCAGCTTATTCTTATAGAAGAGGGCCATTACAGAGTATTGTAAGGATGATTCTTTCCTCCTAAAACTTTGCCTGTTTGTAAATTTTATGTAAGCTAAAGAGAAAAGATAATCACCAGATTAGTGATCTAACAAACTGTATTTTCACTTCAGAGCTCTCTGTGTTCTGCTCTGCATTTGTAGTAACTCCTGTATGTTTCAGTCCCTAATAATGATCACTTCACAGACTGAAATGTCAAGAAAGAAACATAAAATAGACCGTTACATTACAATAACATTTAGTAGTATTAAAGACAAAATTTTGAGAAATATTTTGATTGTAAAAATTAATATTAATTATAGTAATTAATGCATAAGCCTAATTCCCTCATCAAAACATAAATTCAATATGCTAAGGTTATTTATAACTCAAAAAAGTTACTTTTTTTTTTTGGCAGTTTTTGGCCGGGGCTGGGTTTGAACCTGCACCTCCAGTATACGGGGCCAACACCTTACTCCTAGAGCCACAGGCACCACTCTCAAAAAAGTTACTTTTAAGGAAACAAATCAATTTATAATCACATTTTAATATTCATTTATTTAGATTTCCTTAAATATTTTAAATTGCATTTATAAATGTGGATACTTCATTGTCCAATTTAAAAAAACTGTCCAAATGCTTAACTTTTTTTTATAATAAACTTATAAGTATGATGGACATAAATTTCATGTAAATTTTCCAATATTATTAATAAACTTAACTTTGACCTTAAAATTATGAGTCTATATTGATTATACAGATGGCATATTTTAAATTAGGATCCATGAATAACATTACAGATGGTCCCCAAATTATGATGGTTCTAGTTATAAGATTTTTTTTAACATAAAAGAGCAAGAATTTATTTATTAATTTATTTTTTTTTTTCTTGAGAAAAAAAAGTAGCAACAGATTTTATTTTGTCCAGGAAATTTTTTTCCTGGCTTTCTTTTTTTTTTTCTTTTATTAAATCATAGCTGCATACATTAGTGCAATCAAGGGGTACAATGTGCTGGTTTCACATACAATCTGAAATGTTTTCATCAAACTGTTTAACATATCCTTCATGGCATTTTCTTAGTTATTGTATGAAGACATTTGTATTCTACATTTAGTAAGTTTTGCCTGTACCCTTCTAAGATGCACAATAGTTGTGGCCCCACCAATAACCCTCCCTCCACCCCAACCTTCTCCCCCTCCCTTCCCATATTCTTGTGCTATAGATGGGTTATAGCCTTCATATGAAACCTTTAAATTAGCTTCATAGTAGGACTGAGTACATTGGATACTTTTTCTTGCATTCTTGAGATACTTTGCTAAGAAGAATATGTTCCAGCTCCATCCATGTAAACATGAAAGAGTCTTTATATTTCTTTAAGGCTACATAGTATTACATGGTATACATGTACCACAATTTACTAAACCATTCGTGGGGTCAATGGGCACTTGGGCTTCTTCCATGATTTAGCATTATGAATTGGGCTGCAATAAACATTTTGGTACAGATGTCTTTGCTATAATGTGATTTTTGGTCTTCTGGGTATATACCTAGTAAAGTAATTATAGGGTAGAATAGAAGGTCTATTTTTAGATCTCTAAGTAATCTCCAAACATCCTTCCAAAAGGAACATATTAGTGTGCATTCCCACCAGCAGTGTAGAAGTGTTCTCTTTTCCCCACATCCACCGTAGTTTAATTCTTAAGCCAGATAGTGATAAGACAGGAATGGATCCAGGATGCATGGAAGGACATGACTAAAGACATCCTGTAGACAAGTGAAATTGAAGTGAGATGACAACTATGACATGTTGGAGAGAGCACTGGACTTAAAGAGATGTAGGTTTATCCCTAATCCTAGAGCTGAATCACTTCATTGATTTATTAGGTAGTTAACCCTATTCAAGATGATGTGCTAGGCACTGAAAGAAATTGTATCAAGCAATAAATGCAGACTCTGTGCTCACATTTACAAGCTAGCTGAAGAAACATTGCAATTTATTTCAAGTGTGTGTTTGTGTGTGTGCATTTTCTAAGTGTTAAAATAGATACAAGATATAGTGAATGAGAAGAGGCCAAAAAGTTGCTAAAATTATTTGAAGAGGAGTGAATTCAAATAGGTTTGGGTTAGACGTGATTTTCCTGCTCCTTCAAAGATATGCCTGTGTTTGAATATGCATGTGTGAAAGTAATATTGAGTGACTGTGAACAAGCCACTTTTACCCGTTTTACAAATGGGAAAATCAAGAAATGTATCATCACTCACCTTCTTATGGTTAGAGTATTAATTCCTCATCAAGCAAATATTTACTGTGATGAAAAAGTCAGCTTTAAAGGTTAATTTTATCACTGGAATCTTAGCCATTTATGGGCATGGACATCTTTTGTAGCAAGAGTTTAAAAATCTATATGTTAAATAAAACTATGGGCTGGGGGGCCATACACAGATCCCTGCAAATTCACTGCAGGTTCACAAATGTCCAGTTTCTAGCTTCAGAGAACTTATAGTTTAATGGTGTCTATTCTTTCTGGCTCTGGAACACTTAGAATGAATGAGCAAGGTGAAACTGACTGACTCGTGAGTTTAAATGCCATAGGACTGTCAGGGTATGGTTAGTCAGGGGTGGTTAGTCCTGTATTAATTGAGGTGCTCAGTGTGGCTCTCCTAATGATCTTACATAAGACAAATGGCAGAACACTTGGGTGTCAGCCCTATGCACAGTAAAAAATGACTGTGTCTGGACCCGAGGAGAGCTATCTGGGAACTGGAATGTGGTAGTGGGAGGCAGGACCAGCGTAGGCCTGTTTGTTTTCTTTTTGCCTTTAATAATGATCTGATAGGTCAGAAAAAACTTTGTAGTAATCAAATCTGCAGATGGTCCCACAGAGGATGGATATGAAAATATCTGAACCAAATCAACTGGAGAGAAGTTCCGTGGAAATGAGATAATTAGAGAACAATGGTGTTAAAGGCAGATCTGAGGGTGTTAAAATGGGATATCCAATTACCTTGGAGAGAGAGATGCCTGAAGGGTAGAAACGTGCCCCAAAGCAACTAGAGTTCAAAGGGAAAGCACTGGGCCCTATTTATCTGTATGAGCATGGGCCTCTAAATTCTTCTTTAAAAGGGACAGTTTTGTAGTTTATTCTTAGTTGCTAAATATCTGCCTTAACTGGTCAAAGAAAGTGACCTAACACTCTCTGGAAGAAGAAAGAAAAGACAAACACCATGTCTAGGTGTTTTATTAAGTAATTAATAAAAGAGCCCTTGATGGTGAAAAGTTGGGGATCACTGGTTTTACCTTTTAAAAGCGAAATGCTGTGTAGTTTTGATGAACAAAGGAAGGGCATGCCTGGCAATGAGCTCTTGTTATTAAATAGTTTAATTTATAACTGTTTTACCCAGACATGACATTATTCTAGCCCAAAGCAAACACATTTAATGTACTTGCTAATTGGTGTGGCCAAATTAAAGTGAATATTTAATTTCTGATAGAATGTGGAAATATTTGAATTACCTGAATTCCATTCGAGGACCTCCATATACCCCTTAGACATTCTGGAAAGTGGTTAAGGGTATCTGCATTCAGACATGAATTTTTAATTCAGTGAGTGCCACCAACCAGTTTATTTACCCTGGGTAACTAATTTGGAGATAAACATGTTCTATGAAATGATGATAATAACTCCAGGTACCTCATAAGGCTTTTGTGACTATTCTGAGTGGGTTCAGAGTATGTTAGCCCCAAATACACCACTATGACATAAGGATTATTTTTCAGTGAAGGTGATCAAGAAAAAGCAAACATAGGACAAGCTCTATGCCCTCACCCATCTTCCTGAAAACAAAAATGTTATTCTTGCCATCAGTTTTCCATGATAGAAAGGGAATAGCAACCTATCCGGGAAACGAAATGGTACCATGATTCTACACCAACAGATGGACAAAACTTACTACTACACCTTGTCTACCATTAGTTTCCACATACATTTCTCTTCCCTGCATTTACTGCCCCTAGAATCTCTAAGTCTTTCTCATGCCATTTCTCTAGACAGGTATTGTTCTTTTGTTAAGATGCCACAGGAACCCAAGTTCTGATCGTCTCTGCATCATCCCTCATTGAATACTTCTATGGTACATGTGAGGTGCACATTAATAGACTTCTGCTTGCTTTTTATCTCATTAGCCTATCTTTGGTCAGTTTTATTTACAGAGCCCCAGCCCATGAACTGATGATGGGTAGAATAAAAAGTTTTCTCTTTTTTTCTACAGTTCTTTGGGACAAATGGATAAAATGCTCTTACCAGAGTACCTAACACCTGGTAAGTTTTTAATTAGCTGTCGGGTTATGGGTATTGCGATTGAAATTCAAGGATCTCTGTAATTAAAACCATGTTTTTAATTAATGGTAAATATCATGGTACTCAAAGTTTCACTGTCATTCTTCATAATCTCTGCCAATAACAGCTCACCTCACTCTATATATAACGTGTGTGTGCATGTACACCAAGGCCACCGACTTCCTAAATGTTCTCTGAAAAATGACTGACCAGGGCAAGATTGATTAATGGAAGAAAATACCATAGTAATATATTTAATGTGCATACACAAGAGCCTTCAGAATGAAGACTCAACCTCCTGATGAGGTACAGAAGTTCACAAGAAATGGCAGATTGGATTGTGGCCAAACATGTTTCACTGGCAATGTAGGTTATACCAGAGAAAGAAAGGGAGAAATTTGTCTAGCAAATTGTTATGCAGATGAAGTCTCAGTATCCCAGGTTTAAAGGTGTTAAACTCTCACTCTTTCCTAGCTAGACTAGTTATGGAAAGACCTGGCTACATTAATGGAGATACTCTACACATAAAAAATATATATAAATATGAATATAAGTATATAAGGCAAGAGAGAGAAAAGAGAAAGTGAATGTACTGTATATCTCACTTTATTGCTCCATTTTTATTTCTATATATATCTATTTCCACATGGTCCATGCAGATTGGGGTCCTATGATGTTCTTCATTCAATCTTTTAATGTTTATGGGTCCTTAAGCAAAACAGTGATTATTCTATCAGCTAATATTCTGGAATTTAAGGATAGACCTCTTAACCATTTTGGTTCAGGTAACTAAGGCTGGGTCACCTCTGAGGGGCCTGCTAGGTCCCCTCAAGCATGGAAATAAAGGAAGATCTTGAGCTTCTTCAGGGGAACTTCTGCATACCTGGCTATCTTTGAAAGGTCTGCAGGATAACCTGCTGGGAATGATGGTCTTCCAAGCATGACGAATGGATTAATAAATTGTGGTACATGTATACCATGGGATACTATGCAGCCTTAAAGAAAGATGGAGACTTTACCTCTTTCATGTTTATGTGGATGGAGCTGGAACACTTTGCATGTTTTAATATCAAGTTTTCTATAGTTTTTATTGCTTTATTTTTTTATGCTCATTGTTGAGGATAAATCCTCAATAATCAGGAAGCTCTGTTAATCCCAATAGTTCATAGACTTCAGGATTGGAAGAAGGGACTTTTAAAAAAAAGATTCTGGAATCTAGCCACTTATCCAATGCCAGAATTTCTTGTGACTTCCTGCAACATCAGTACCACCTCTAGAGAGAAATGCAGGATCACAGGCCTCACGTCAGATCTACAGAGTCAGAATCTGCACTTTATCAAGACCCCCAAATAATGCTCAGACTCATAGAAAAGTCTGAGAAGTGCTGATACAGACCATCATGAACACTCTCCATGAGACAAAATTGATTGCATTTTGGAGATGTCCACCTTGTTTTAATAGACTCTTAGAATGCTGATTATTGAGCACTGAATGACCTTTTGTCACTTTCTCATATGTTCCTTGTTCACATCCAAGGGCTTGCACAAGTCTGCTTCATTTTTCTCGAGACAGGTTCTCAAATATTTCAGGCCAGTACTTCCTAGAACTTGTCTCATGGGATATCAGTTTTACAATATGTTCTGGGGAAACAGATGGTTCAGGGCTCATATAATATGAAATTATGTTTCATCTTGGAAGTCTCATTTGAGGCGCTAAGAAATAAAGAAAACTGCTTAATTTTGCTTAATCCAATTTTCCCAACCTAATTGTTTTCAGGAATAATTTTCCACTCATGTAACAACTACTAACATCTTCAAGATTTGCAGGACAACACTTTGGGAAATGTAGTTCTTGACTGGAGTTCCTTCAGGTATTCTGTGGCAGGAAGAATAATAGCCCCCAAAGAGACCTAGGTCCTAATCTCCAAATTCCTTGCACATTACTTTATATTGCAAAAGGGACTTTGTAGATGTGATTAACTTAAGGATCTTGAGATGTGGAGATTACAGTGAAGTCATTTTGGTAAAATTTCCTCTTCCTATACAGCACTGGTCATGGAGGATAGGGCTCTACTCCTATGACTTCTTTGACTTTAACTACCTTCTAATGGTTTTATCTCCAAAAACAGTCACATTGGAGTTAGGGCTTCAGCATATGACTTTTAAGGGAACATAATTCAGTTCACAGCAGATGGTATGAATATTGGCACCTTCTCTGGCCATTATTCCATCTAAAGTTGCAAACTACCTTCCACTGACATTCCTTATTTCCTGTCCTACTTTATTACTTTTCTTAATAATTATCACTGTCTGATATCTTATATATTTTACTTGTTTTTCATGTTTGGTGTCTGTTTGTTTAAGCTAGAATATCATAAGCTCTGTGCTGGAAAATACTCTGCTATTTAAAAAATTCCCTGCTGTATCCTCACTGCCTAAGAGTGCTTAGGTACAGAGTAAATGCTCGATCAATGCCTGGTAAGTGAATGCTATAAAAATAACTTAGCCAGCTAAGTTCGTCCAAATATCAGCCAGAAATTGATTTCAAAATAATCTTTTTTTTTTTTTTTTTTTTATGATTTCTGGGCAGAGAGACCTAGAGGCTTATGAAAATCCATTTCCTCTTTGTCCTAGGTACATAGCTAGATTACATTTTCCAGTTTCCCCTGCAGTTCAGTGTAGCTAATGCAGCATCACAAGAGCCATGCCTCACTCCCGGGTCTGGCCCATTAAATCTCCTAACCCTAACCCTGTCTGCTCTTTATCTCCTGTCTACAACATGTGGATGCCGGGACAATGTTGAATGCCAGTGTTGAGGATGGCAGAGCCTCCATCAGTCCGGAGCCCTGCCTGGTTTTGTGGAACCAAGTAGGAAATGCCCTGAGCTATTTATCTGAGTGAGAAATAGAATCCCGTTGCTTGTAACATGAACTTGTTATACATCTTTGCGTGTATCTGTTACAGCAGTTAGCCTACCCTAACAAATAAATTTCTGCAAATATTTTTAATCTGTTAGAGCAGTTAACATGTAAAAAAAGCTTAGATTTTTATGATCACTTTTATTTTTTCTCTGTGTCCTGACTTTGAGGTCTGTGGTTATACTGGACAGCTTGGGATGGTGGTATTGAAGGATGGTTATTATGAAACTAGGCCACCCTTAAAGAATATCTTTAAACTGTTCGTTATTTCTTCTAGGTGGCAGAAAGCAATATCCCTACTGTAGCTTTTCTTTCTCATCAGGGTGATTTATGGAGCCCTCTGAATTACTAGGATTACAGCAATGTTTGGCTATTCCCTGGGTGCCAATACACTGTCATTAAAGAATTGACAGTCTTGCAGTTCCCTTCACACTCCTTTTCATTTACAAAGGCACGTGTAAGCACTGTGAACCTCAGAAGACTTCAGGGAAAAACCAAATCAGCAATCTGGAGTGTTTAGTAAGCATAGATGGAAGAGGCTGAAAATGGAATGGACAGAGGCCATTAGAGCCGACACGTGCACTCTTCACCAGTACTGCACAGATGTGCAATCTTTTTTTTTTTTTTTGCAGTTTTTTTTGGCCGGGGCTGGGTTTGAACCTGCCACCTCCGGTATATGGGGCTGGCGCCCCACTCCTTTGAGCCACAGGCGCCGCCCCAGATGTGCAATCTTGATCCATGGTTTGGAGTATATTTGTGTCTCTTCTTTGGTTTGTACAATATTTCATGAAGTGGATAAGCACATATTATAGTTCCCATTTTTTGAGGGAATGGAGTTTCAGAGGAAATGAGACTATACTTAATTGGGGTAGGTAACAAGCTCCTCTGGGAGATTGGAGGCAAAATGGTCATTTGGAGTGAACTGGGGCAGAGGGGAAAGATGAAGGTCAGAGTAGGCAAGAAATGGATGGGCTTTAGGGTGCTGTGAACATCTTGAAATTGCAAACAGCCATTTTTGTGTACTTATATACATTTTACTGGAGAAAAGTTTTAATTTTAGAAGGGGCTGGAAATCTTCAAGTGGATAAGAACTATTCTTGAGGGATTCTGTAGCTGCAGATTGTCCTGGGCTCTACTTAGGGAATTAATGTCTAAAGACTTGCTGTGGAAAGCAGTGCTTTGTAACAAAGGAAAGGGGCACAGAATCTTCTTAGGCAGGATTTCTGCCTTGTGGATATTTACTACACACAACAACGTAAATATCCATTCTTATAATCCCAGAGAATCCCTCTGGCTCCATGGTGATCAGATTTACTATCTTGCCAAAAAGTAAAGGAAAGCTTACCATTCTAAGAAGAAAATGCTTAGCATTAACCAAATCCTGTGAACTCATCCCAGGGAAGGTGTATGAAACGCAGAAAGCTCTTGTCTTTGCACTGATGTATGCACAGTGGGGAGGTTAGCTTACTGAGAAAAGGCAGGCAGCTGCAGTGTGGGGGCATCAGATAAGGCAAATGGGGACTGTGTAATTTTATAAGCTTTTCCTTGCTTAGACTTTCAGAGGGTTGACAACCCTGGCTCCTCTTGTGCCTGACCTAGGGACAGTTTCACATTGACAGTTGCATGGGCACATTTGGTGATTCACCAAGAATGGGCTTTGAGTGAAACTGTCCTGGAAGGGCACTGTGCTCAGGGCTTGGAGTCTACTGAGGGACAGGGTGCAATGGCGAAGAGGGAGAGTTGCTCTAAAATGGGGCAAATGAGAAAGTTCATTTTCTTTTCTTGAATTTAAATATTTGCTGCCTGGGGCATGCACCATGGGCAAACTTCTGAAGCCAGTTGCTGACACCAGCTGGTCCTTCTTTGTTTTGCCCTTAGTAATTCACTCTAGCTCAGTGGTTCTCAACCTTCCTAATGCTCGCGGCTCTCTAATACAGTTCCTGTGGGTCGCAACCCACAGGTTGAGAACCGCTGCTCTAGGTTAACTCCTTTCCCTAGCTGGGAAATGAAGTAACGGTGTCGATTCAGGGCAATCATTTTGGTCTGTGCCATGTGGGGGTCTAAGCACAGAATGTAGTCTGTTCCTGGCAAGGGAGTCTCTTATGTGTCTTTGTAAGAGATTAGGATTTCCTTGAGGTAATACATGAGTGCTGACAACTTCACACTAAACAGCAACTCAGTCTCACTTTCCTCGTAGAAGGTAGGGTGTATGTGAGAAATCGAAGTGAATGCAGACACAAAAGCAGATGGCTTCTTTATCTTCTCTCTCTCTGTTCCTCCTGCATCCTTGATGGTGAAGATGTCCCTCTTCTTGGCATTGTGTCTGCCTTTCTGAACTCATTGATTTATGGGTCAGCCGGCTGCAAGTACATTGCTTTGGCATTGCAGCCATGCCTGAGCTGTCATCCTTATTCTAAGACTTGAACTCACTTGTTGGCCAGGTTCTTGAATGTTTCACTGCTGCTTAAAGGCAAGATATTAGGATTCAAAATCATTTGCCCAGAGAAGGTAAGTACGTGTCCGTGTGTATTCATAGAAACAATGGTATGGAGTTAGAGTCTGGGGGGAGGGTAGAGAGAGGCGGACTGCTCTCTGTGAGCCTCATCCCTTAGTTAAAAGACATGAATTCTAGTCCATATAGTCTGTTAATCTTTCTGAGCCTCAATTCCTTCATCTTTAAGATGGGAGTAGTGCATGCCTTGCCTGCCCTATTGTGTAATTACGAAGCCACAGGAGGTAATGCCTTATTCAAACAAGATGGCATTTCTTTCAGAAGAGGCTTGGTTATGCTGTGGTGACGACAAACCTCAGAATTTCAGTTGCTTAAAACAGCAAAACTTTTCGTTTTTGCTCACATTACATATCCATGATGAGACGGATTGGCTGGGGGTTCTTCTCACTAGCGTTTCTTAGAGGTCCAAGCAGATGAAGATTCCACCTCCTGTGCTCGCTGTGTGCAGCGCTGTGCACTCGGGTAGGTACCGCAGCAGGAGAGGACATTCTGGAGTGTCAACATTAACGATTATGGATGTTGTCCTAGAAGTGACGTTCGTTCACTTCTGCTCACATTCCATCGGCCAAAGCCAGTCACAGGGTCTTATCTGAGTTTAGAGGATATCAAGGGATCATTCCACAAGAACAGGTTGAACTTCAGTAACCCTGCAGGTGTTACTGATTCTAATTTTTTTTTTTTTTTTGCAGTTTTTGGCTGGGGCTGGGTTTGAACCCACCACCTCCAGCATATGGGCCCAGCGCCCTACTCCTTTGAACCACAGGCGCCACCCGGTGTTACTGATTCTAACGTGCACTTTTTTCCACCTTAGTCTCTCTGAAATTGAGATGCATTTTCTAGTGAATACCATTTTATAATCACCACAGGCCATTCTTACATGTTTTATCTCTGAAACCAGAATGCATCACACAGTTGGTGCTATTTTAGGACAGTCTGGTGTTATGTTCCCAGAGGCAGGGACCAGTGACCCTAAAGGACCGGGCTGGGATGAAGTCTGTAACCATAGCAGTGCAGGATGCTGTCCTGGGCACAGCGTGTGCTCCAGGCTGAGCTTTCCTCTCAGCTCTCTTGGACTTTCTTTTACCATTTGAGAAGGGGCACAGGTGTGAGGCCATCAGGAAGAGAGTGCTTTTGAGACTTTCACCCCCAGGAACAACCGGTCCTCTTCTACCCTGCCCTACCATTGGACCCTAATTCTGAGGCAAGTTTTTGAGGCTATAAATGCCCATAAAACTCATAAAACTGTTGTTTTCTCAATACCAGTGACAGCATCTTTTTTTCTCTGTCTAATCAATCTCTGTTGGAGGGAAGTCAGGATAAACGCGGATTTATAGTTCAAAAATCCCAAATCTTCTGCTGAAGAAGTGTGAATATCAGTCCCTGCCTGGGCCAGAGTCCACACTCTCTTGCTTTTGGGGTTGACGGACTCTTTACCTGCACCCCTTTCATAGCCTTTCAGGTCATTGTTTTGGGATTTGAGATGCCACCTTCTCTCTTTCACTCATTTGTAGGTTCCTAGGCACCTGTGCACTCAAATTATGATTCTGAAGAGACGTAGCGGGAGAGATTGAGGGTTGGGGGCTGGAGAGAGTAGAGAATGGGATGGAGGCTGGGCTGACCCTCAGACCTAAGCCACCTGAGGGCTGAAGCAGGGAAAGGAAAGCACAGGTTTTCCCCAGGGCTTATTCCCAGACAGAATGGGCCTCCTGTGCTCTGGATCATGTATCCAGTACTTTATACGCATCACCATTGATAATGTGA
This sequence comes from Perodicticus potto, assembly GCA_963574655.1. NCBI lineage: Eukaryota > Metazoa > Chordata > Mammalia > Primates > Lorisidae > Perodicticus > Perodicticus potto. The sequence goes on from CAUYRH010072957.1 coordinate 27,110, forward strand.
GTTCTGGCAAAAAGACTGAGTTGAAACTTCCGCACTATTTTCATTTGCAGCCCAGATAGCCTTTTAGGTATAATTTAGTATTTAAAATCTCCACTTACAGGCAAGATAATGACCTTTAAGAGCATTAAAGACTGAGTAAAGGAGACCCCGTTTTCTGGTAACTCATCAGATTCTAAGTCAGACCTGGTCACTGGCAGGCTTGCCTTCCTGGACACCACGTGTGGCTGACCCTGGGGCTGGAGAGCCTCTTTCTCTTAGGCCAGGGTTGCTGTTGGGGAGTTGCTGGCTGAATTCTTGTCCAGACATCCCTTAGTTTGAGCTCCTGCTCAGATTTCCTGAGTCTTGACACTCCTTCTCCTCCAGCTTCTGCTTGTAACTGGACTCACTGGTTTATGTTGTGTTGTAGGCAGACTTTGAATACTGTGACATTTAGGGCCCCTGCCTTGTGGCTGCTGGGTCTGGATGCTGCCTGGTGCCTCACCAACTTCCTCTCCACCCCTCTTCCCCTTTCTGCTCCAAAAGAGCTGCCTCTCTGGCTTTGCTTGAACCTTCCTTCTGGCCTCAGGCTGCTGCCTAGTTAGTCTCCAGCTGTCGATGCCAATGCTGCATTGGGAAGGAGCACTCATCAGCCCCTTGAGGGTGTGGAGGGCCCTTTGCTTCATAGTGGCCCCAAGGCCTATCACAAGGCACAGGAGCATTGCTAATCCACAGTCCCCCACAGCTACCCACCCCTCCAGACTGCCATTGTCCCCACCCCTCCCATCATAGCAAGTCCTGACCTGGCTTAGCCACCAACAAGGTTCCTAGCCCTGAGTGTTTTTTGCAGTCCTATCCCCCTTCACTCACCCCAACTTATCTTTGTTCCTTGCACTTTGGGATGGTGACACAAATAGCTTTGGAGCTTAACAGAACTGGGCTCAGCTATTGGTACTACCACTTACTGGTACTTACCTAAGTCAGTTTCCCTAATGATAAAAAGTGGGTATGGCAATGCCCAACCAAGCCCTCAGCATGCAGTTTCTGTGTTGTAATACATGTATTAGCATGTTATTAATAGAGGAAGCAGGATAGTTTTGGTTAAGATCATGGGGGTCAGAGCCAAACAGACTTGAGGTTGGATTTTTGTCTCATTGTTTAACAAACATCAGTGTTGATTTCTGACTCCCGGACTAGTTAGCGCACTTGGCATTTGGGAGAGGGATCTGGGCTCTTTCTCCACATCTTGTTTTTCACGTTGTCATATGTGGACCTAGACAAGTTCTTGGAATGGCAATTGTAAACTACTGGATCTGGGTAAAGTGCTGATTATCAATGCAGAGAGGAGGGCATAAGAATAATTGACAGTTGTTCAGTCCAGACTCTTTAATAGAAGAATCTTGGCTCTGCAGGATCCCAGGATCCCTCAGCCCAGCTGTCTGAGGCTCAGCCTATATATACTAGAGAAGTGCTACTAGGGCTGGGGAGTGACCCAGTGACAAAGAATGAAGGAAACATTAATTAGGTGCTTGAAAGAAAAATTGTCCTTTCTCTGAACAAAGAAAGAGGTGAGAAACACCTTTTGGTTAGGATGAGAGGGAAGGGATGAGCTCAAAGGACTTAGGAAATTTGCAACCAGATTGTCTCTTTGCCTGGAAAACAAGCCAGTGATTCAGCAGTTTCCCTCCATAAACAGAGAGCAAGGGCTGAGAATGTCGAGATCACGACTCTGAAGAGAGCAGGTTATCCTTTTTGAGGACTTAACAGCAGTGAGGCTAGAGAGAGATAGGTTTAGCATGGATAATTGAAATTCACATACAATCCTAAATCCTTGTTGTTGATAGTGGTAACCACAGCCTCTCATGTGGTAAGTCTTTCATCAGAGCTGTTCAAAGCAGAAGCAATGATTGCTTGGATTTTATCTTGTTCCATTTCCTCTGACCACCTTGAGAGGGATTGCAAATAAACTAGGAGATAAGCTTAAAATCAGCTGGCAAAGCTGAGAGAGAAACTTATCAGCCAGTGCCCTGGGGTTTAAGCTGGAGAAGCAGCTGGTGCCACAGAGAGAAGTGGGAGCTGCTCCCACCCGGTCCTCAGAGGCACACGGGCTCCTTCTCTCTGGTTGTGGGCATCAGAGGAATTCCCATACACAATGACTTACAGGCGTGGCACAAACATGGTGAGCTTGGCAGAAGCACAATATTCCCCTGTAAGGCTCAAATTCCTGAAGTATCTTGTTCTAACTCTGTCATGATGTGAATTGTGTTTGGAATAAAATGAAGAGAACTGCTTTGTAAGAGTTTTTATGTGAGCCCTTTTAGAAGCAGAGGAGTCACGTTTAGATGGTATTTTGGTAAAACTTTGCATTTCTAATCATTTGGAGCATATGAAATCTCCCTC
>CAUYRH010072960.1:0-12511 GCA_963574655.1 Perodicticus potto
AGACAGAGCCTCAAGCTGTCACCCTGGGTAGAGTGCTGTGGCATCACAGCTCACAGCAACCTCCAATTCCTGGGCTCAAGTGAGTCTCCTGCCTCTGCCTCTCAAGAAGCTGGGACTACAGGCGCCCGCCACAACGCCCGGCCATTTTTTGGTTGCAGCCGTCATTGTTGTTTGGCGGGCCTGGGCTGAATTCAAACCCGCCAGCTCAGGTGTACGTGGCTGGTGCCTTAGCCTGTTGAGCCACAGGCGCCGAGCCAGTAGATGCATTTTTTGAATTACAATATTTTCAATTTACAATGGGTTTATTGAGACATAACCCCATTGTAAGAATTTAGAAGAAGAATTTATAGGGTGCCTCTGGATATTAGCTAAATATATAAAAATCAGATCAATAGTCTTTTCCTATTCTTGCAAAAACTACTTAGAAGTAGAAAAAACATTCCATTCACAATAAAAAATAGTAGGATTTGAAGGATTTTAAATGGAACTCAAGCTCTCTGGTTCACCAAAATCCCCACCAATCCCTAGTCTCCTATACTGAGACCATTTTCTGAAGGAATGTGAATTTACTGCCTCTGAATCTAAATAGTGGTGTGCAGGAGCTCATTCATCCCAGATCACTAGAGCCATTTACATTTTCAGGAATTTGGAGAGCTAATTGTTAAATAGATGATCGCCTGAAATTGACCATAGTAGAAATCTTTACAGCACAAAAATTGGCAAAAACTACAAATCAAGTCTTTATTCTCCCTATCTTCATCCCCAGAAAGGTTTAATTAGCCTGCCTCTTAATCTGAAGTTTCAGGTCTAGAAAGAGAAAGGATTGTGCAAAATCATTGAGCTAGTTATATTAATGTTGCCTCCTGGTACCCACTTCATTGCATTCTCTATTCCCACCATACATAAAAGCAGCCTACTGGCTAGGAATCAGATCTGGATTAGGTATGGCAGTCAGGAATATTACTGCAGAAGCTCCACTGTCCTTGGAGATAGCTCCTGGGAGGAGCAGACACTGCAGCCAGGTTGCACTTTGGGTGTCAGAATATTACCATCTCTTAATGCTGCCCCATGTAGTAAAAGGGCAAGTAATGGGACTCACACCTTTCTATTCTTCTAGGTAACTACACAAGAAACGGTCATGGAGAGTAAACCAGAAGATGGGGCCTATATAAAAGGGCTCTTTTTAGAAGGTGCCCGTTGGGACAGGAAAGAGATGCAGATTGGAGAGTCTCTTCCTAAAATCCTGTATGACCCATTGCCCATCATTTGGCTGAAGCCTGGGGACAGTGCAACGTTTCTGCATCAGGACATTTATGTATGTCCAGTGTATAAAACAAGTGCCCGGAGAGGAACCCTCTCTACTACAGGCCACTCTACCAACTATGTCCTCTCCATTGAGCTCCCAACAGACATGCCCCAGAAGCACTGGATAAACCGAGGGGTGGCCTCCCTGTGCCAGCTGGATAACTGATGTAATTTGTCCCAAAATAGAAAATAAAAGGCATTTCATTCTCTATTACAACCCAGCATTCCTTTCTTGAGAGACACCTGGAATGAAGATGATGGTGATGATGATAATGATGGTGATTATACCGATAGAGCAACTGCTATGGTCCAGCTATTTCACAGCAGTCCTATAAAGTAGGTTATTATTATTATCCTCACTTTATTGCTGCAGAAGCCATGATACAGAGAAGCTAAGTAATATACTCCAAATCAGATAGCTACTAAAGTAGTATCTGACACCGGGGAATGGGACTCTTCAAGACTTTTAGTCACTTGGCTAATTTCCCTCACAGTTATTTTTTTTCATATTATCTTGCTGTAACTGTCATTGAATTTCAATTCCTCCTTTCCTAGTCTATCTACATGGGATAGACCCTAGGGCCACTTTTATTTGTTATTGATATATTTGAAATAGACTACTCATAACAATCTTATACAGTAGGCATTATTGTTAATCTCCATTTCATAGATGAAAAGACAAAGATTTAGACAAGTCACTAGCCCAAAGTTCCATCTAGCCAATGGTAGAACTGAGACCCAACTGCTTCTCTTCTAGACCACACAGATGGGTGAAAATTTCAGGAAGAAAGGGGAAGTGAGAGAACCAATATTTGCTATGCACCTACCACACATGATGGTTTGTGCCCTGTCCTTTAGATACCTGGCTTGATTCTGTGTGGTGGGAGCAATTGTCTCTCTTTCAGGAAGTTCTGAGAGATTAAATAGCTTGTCAGTGATCACTTAGCGCTCTCACATTGCAAAGCCTGGTTTGAGCCCAGGTTGGTCTGGCTCTTGAACTCATGCATCTTTCACTGCCTCATGTTGCCTCTTTGCCAAGGACTTGGTTCTGTTGTGATGTAGAATCTCAGCAGAGATGTGTGGCTCCAACTGCACGACTCTATCCCCCAAGAAATCTCGATCACTTGTTTCTCCCGCGGGGAAGCTGGAAGAGAATCTTGAGGGAGATAAAAATCAAATTCGTGATGTATTACTTCTTCATGAACTCTCTCATATGGGCTTTGGCTCCAAATGGCTTCTTTCAGGGCTTTCCCATTGGCCACTTCATAGATGAGCAAAGTGGTGAGGCTATTTGAGAGTCCTAATGTATCTGTCTGGCCTGGCTTCTCTGTCTCTTCTCTTCTCGAAATGAAATGTCCTGACTCAGGGTCTTTGATTTTTCCCGAATTTGGGAAACTTCTGAGAACCAAATAAACACATTCTGGAGATTTCGGTTTCTTCTTGGTGCCAACCAAATTCTGATCTGGGACCCTGAATTCTGAAATCAGCAAATGATCCAAGTGATCCCAGAGATTAAGCATTAAGGGAAGGTCTTGAAATCTTTCCAAGGGACAATAAACAATGAGGAAGAGATAGTATCCTTTAGTCAAAGTACGTAGTTTAAGACTTTTTTTTTTTTTCCAAGAAACCAAACCTTTCCAAATGGGGCAAAAAATCAAAATGAACAGATAGCTAGAACTGCCTTATTATTCCAAATCAGACTGTTAGTCATTTCAGATGGAAAAAATGGTCTGGATCTCAAATGCCTGAGTCTTGGACTGGTAGGTAAATCTCACTGCAAGCTGTAAAAGTGCTGGCCATAAGGAGGTTGCTAAGCAAACAACTGAATTTTAATTATAGTTATCTAACTACAGCTTCAGCAACAAAAAGCTGAGGGCAGCAGGGACTGACTTTTTCATTCCTCAGGGGTCAAGGGACAGAATGTTTTCAGATGATGGATTAAATTTTTGTAAATTTAAAAAATTTCCTCCACTTTGAAAAGAAAGATTGCCCTAAATTGGAGGTCATTTTCTATTGGACGCAATGCAGTAATTAATGTCTCTTCCTGGGAAAGAGCAATCAGAAACTATGGTGAGTTAGAGGCTGGAGTCCTGGGGAAGAGATGGCCAGAGATCAACTCGGTGAGAAGTTGCAGGCCCTGCCTATAAATAGCTCAGCAGATGACATCAGACAAACCTTGTCACCAAGCTAGTCCTCGCTCTTTAAAAATCTAGCTGTTGGCTCGGCGCCTGTGGCTCAACGGGCTAAGGCGCCAGTCACGTACACCTGAGCTGGCGGGTTCAAATCCAGCCCAGGGCCCGCCAAACAACAATGATGTCTGCAACCAAAAAAAAAAACCTACGGCTGGGCGTTGTGGCGGGCGCCTGTAGTCCCAGCTACTTGGGAGGCGGAGGCAGGAGACTCGCTTGAGCCCAGGAATTGGAGGTTGCTGTGAGCTGTGATGCCATTACACTCTATCCAGGGTGACAGTTTGAGGCTCTGTTTCAAAAAAAAATAAAAAAATAAAAACAAAAAATTAAAAAAAAAAATCTAGCTGCTGCATAAACAGTTATGTTCAGTCCTTGTCAGTATCGGAAGGTAATTTCATTGAAGGAGGGGATATAAGGAGGGAAAGTAGGTTCTGCTTTTAAAAGATTGAAGATGAGGGTTTTATAATCTTGGAGAGAAAATGCAGAAAATACTATTAAAAACAAAATATGGGGGGCTGGGCGTGGTGGCTCACGCCTATAATCCTAGCACTCTGGGAAGCCAGGGTGGGAGGACTCTTGAGCTCAGGAGTTTGAGAACAGCCTTGAGCAAGAATGAGACCTCATTTCTACTAAAAAGAGAAAAAATAAATAGCTAGGCATTGTGGTAGGCACTTGTAGTCCCAGCTATTCAGGAGGTTAAAAAAGCAGGATCACTTGAACTCAGGAGTTTGAGGTGGCTGTGAGCTAGACTGACATCATAGAACTTTAGCCTTGGCAGCAGAGTGAGACTCTGTCTCAAAAAACCCCCAACAATACAAAACAAAAAAATAAGCCACCACGCCCAGCCCCCCGTATTTTGTTTTTAATAGTATTTTCTGCATTTTCTCTCCAAGATTATAAAACACTCATCTTCAGTCTTTTAAAAGCAGAACCTACTTTCCCTCTTTATATCCCCTCCTTCAATGAAATTACCTTCCGATACTGACAAGGACTGAACATAACTGTTTACGCAACAGCTAGATTTTTAAAGAGTGAGGACTAGCTTGGTGACAAGGTTTGTCTGAAGTCATCTGCTGAGCTACAAAAAAACAAACAACAAAAATCCCAAACCCAAAACAAACAAAATATTGTCTACTTACTTAGAAGGTTTGACAGTAAATCAACAATTATGTTTTTGAATAATAGCATCTGCATCTTTGCAAGGGGGTCTAAGAATATAAAAGTCACATTTACATAAGATTCCTGCCATGTGGAAGGTGTGTAAAGGCTGGCTAGCAATTAGATAAACTTCCATCTTCAAGGAGGCTGGGTGAGAAGGGTGATTTCTATGCTCAGTAGAGTAAAGCAAAAATTGCATATAGTGAAAATCATCTTGAATTACTTAGAAAGGAATCATGGCCATGCACAGTGGCTCATGCCTGTAATCCTAGCACTCTGGGAAGCCAAGGCAGGTGGATTGCTTAAGCTCTTGAGTTCAAGACCAGCCTGAGCAAGATTGAGACTCTGTCTCTACTGAAAATGAAAAACTGAGGCAGAGGATCACTTGAACCCAAGAGTTCAAGGTTGCTGTGAGCTTTGATGCTATGGCACTCTACCCAGGGAGACAAAGTGAGACTCTGTCTCAAAAAAAAAATTAGAAAGGAACCATGATGTAGATGGTTCCATATAACCATATTCCATGTTCCATGTTCTAAGCCATGTCTTACTTGGTCGAGTTTTCCCCTCCAGTAAAGAAACAGATTGCTGGTTCATTGGCTGACCATCAAATGAAGTAATTGGGTTGACTTCATGGTCCCTATGTTGCATAGGAAATACTTAACTTTAAACTTTAGAATCACCTATGGGCCCAGCCGGAAGGAGAGTGGTGGTAGAAGCAGCAGATTCGTGTCTCCTGGTTCAAGCTGGGATATGTGCTCACTGAATAGCCACTGGAAGGCCAACACACCTGCCAGGACATTTAAATCTTTCTTTCTTTTTTTTTTTTTTTATTGAGACAGATTCTCACTTTGTTGTCCTTTGTAAAGTGCTGTTACATCAAAGCTCATAGCAACTTCAGACTCTTGGGCTCAAACGATTCTGTTGCCTTAGCCTCCATAGTAGCTGGGACTACAGGCATCCACCACAATGCCCGGCTATTTTTGTTGTTGTTGTTTAGCAGGCCTGGGACGGGTTCTAACCCACCAACCCTGGTGCATGTGGCCAGCGCCCTAACCACTGAGCTACGGGCACCCCAGACATTTAAATCTTTCTGTTACTCTTGACCAAAGGCCTTGCTATGATTTGAACATGTTCCATAGTTCATGTGTTAGAAACTTAAATCTCTAATACAACAGTTTTGAGAGGTGGGTCCTTTAAGAGGCGATTAGGTCATGAGAGCGTTGCCCTCACATGTGGATTAATGTCAGGTGGTAGGTTGGCTCACACCTGTAATCCCAGCATGCTGGAAGGCCCAAGCAGTTGGCTTGCCTGAGCTCAGGAATCTGAGACCAGCGGAGCCTGAGCAAGAGCAGGACCTGTCTCTAAAAATAGCCCAGCATTGTGGCAGGTGTCTGTAATCCCAGCTACTCAGGAGGCTGAGGAAAGAGAAATAGGTGAGCCCAAAAGTTTGTAGTTGCTGTGAGCTGTGATGTCACAGCACTCTACCAAGGGCAACAAAGTGAAACTGTCTCAAAACAAAAACAGAAACAAGGCTCGGCGCCTGTGGCTCAATGGGCTAAGGCGCCAGCCACGTACACCTGAGCTGGCAGGTTTGAATCCAGCCGGGCCCGCCAAACAATGACAGCTGCAACCAAAAAATGGCCGGGTGTTGTGGCGGGCACCTGTAGTCCCAGCTACTTGGGAGGCAGAGGCAAGAGAATTGCTTGAGCCCAGGAATTGGAGGTTGCTGTGAGCTGTGATGCCACTCTGTCTCAAAAAAAACAAAAACAGAAACAAAAATAAACCAAATGGACTAACGTCATTACAGGAGTGGGTTGTTATGTGAGTTAAACCCTCTCTTCCTCTCACAATGTTATGAAAATTCACTAGGTTATGACACAGCAAGAAGGTCTTTGCCAGATGTAGGCCCCAGTTTTGGACTTCCTGGCTACCAGAACTGTGAAAAATCTCTGTTCTTCATAAATTATCCAATTTCAGTTAGTGTATTACAGAAGCATGAAACAAACTAAGACAAAAAATTGGTACCAGGAAGTGCAACTGTTACAACAAATACCTGAAAATGTGGAAATAGCTTTGGAACTGGACAATGGGTAGAGGTTGGAAGAATTGGGAGGAGCAGGATAGAAAAAGACTAGATTGCCATGAATGGAGCATTAAGGGCAATTCTGATGGAGGCTGAAAAGAAGACAATAGCTGTAGGGAAACCCTACATTTTCTTAGGGATAACTTAAGTGATTGTGATTAGAAAATTAGACAGCAAAGACCATTTTGATGAGCTCTTAGTGAGAAATGATGAACAAAGTTTTAGAAATTGGTGTAAAGGCCATCTCCGTCATATAGTTGCAAAGAACTTGGTGGGATTATGTCCATGTCTCTGGACTTTTCTATCTTTGTGGAAGGTAGAATTTAAAAGCAATGAACTAGGATATCTGGCAGAAGAAATACCTAAGTAGTAAAACATTTGAGGTGCTGCATGGCTTCTTTTGGCTCCTTAGAGCAAAATGGGTAAAGAGAGAAATGATTTAAATATGGCATTTATAATTAAAAGTGAAACAGAATGAAAAGATTCAGGGAATTCTCAGTCTGGCCATGTAAAGAATAAAAAAGCATGTTTGGGGCTCGGCGCCTGTGGCTCAACGGGCTAGGGCGCCAGCCACGTATACCTGGGCTGGCGGGTTCAAATCCAGCCCGGGCTGCCAGACAACAACGATGGCTGCAACCAAAAAAAAAAAGTGGCCGGGAGTTGTGGCGGGCGCCTGTAGTCCCAGCTACTTGGGAGATGGAGGCAGGAGACTCGCTTGAGCCCAGGAATTGAAGGTTGCTGTGAGCTGTGCTGTCCCACTCTATCCAAGGTGACAGCTTGAGGCTTTGTCTCAAAAAAAGAAAAAAAAAAGCATGTTTGGGATATGGGAACATATACTAAACTAAGGCCTACTATGGCTAAGCAGCTCTTTGATAAGGGTAGAAAAAAGCAGATTCTATTTATCAAGACACTGGGATAATGATCCCAAATGCATTTCAAAACATCTTCAAGGCAAATTCGAACCTTGAGAGCAAGGATTCAATAGAGGTGCCAGCAGGACCTCAGCATTTGCTGCCTTGTGCTATCTTCAGGCTCCATTCCCAGCATCTGAGCATTCCTCAGCTGCCACAGTTAAGGCTCAAGTAGGGCCTGGGCTCAATCTGCTGCTCTAGAAAATATAGGCGTATAACATATATACATATAAGAACATCAAATTGTACCTCATAAATACATATTATTACACTGTGTCAAAAAAAATTAGGCTGCCTAAGGATCTATCACCATCATGAATGACACAGTAAACTATCTGGACCAGGTGGTTCATGACCAACTACTCCAGAAAAAACAAATGATCCCTGATGTCCACAATAACTAAGATAGAAATTCAGGAAAAACAAGCCAAAATGTTTAATACCAGACCAATGTCATCTTTGCATCTAGAATCAGAAATCATTTTGCTAGGGGCAAGACAACTGACTTTGGTATAATTTATGGTTCCTTGGATTATTACACAAAGAAAAATGAACCCAAACAGACTTTGCAAGGCATGACCTAAAGTAAGAAAAGACCTCACGTAAACAGTGAAAGTAAGGGTTGGCAAGGTGGCTCACTCCTGTAATCCCAACACTCTGGGAGGCTGAGGAGGGCGGGCAGATGGCCTGAGCTCACAAGACCAGCCTCAGCTAGAGCAAGACCCCGGCCACTAAAAATAGCCAAGGAGTTGTGGCGGGCGCCTGTAGTCCCAGCTACTTTGGAGGCAGAAGCAAGAGACTCGCTTGAGCCCTGGAATTGGAGGTTGCTGTGAGCTGTGATGCTACAGCACTTTATCCAAGGTGACAGCTTGAGGCTCTGTCTCAAAAAAAAAAAAAACAAAAACAAAAACCAACAAAACAGCAAAAGTAACTTAACAACAGAATGAAAAAAGTCAGAGGGACTGCAAAGGTCAATGTTGATGCTAGCAAAAAGCAGGGGTAAAGATTCTGCAATGACTATATGTGGTGATTGTGTGGATTGTTCACAAAAGAATTAATAAACCAAAAGCTTTCAAAAAAACTAAAACAAAAATACTAGCCATAAACCTTGGGTGTTTCTATGTAGTGTTGATTCTGCAGTGCACATAGAATGAATGCAAGAACTGCAGGACCCGGTGGGCTTCACCCACATTTCAAATGATGTTGCAGACTGTCTGGGGCCCCTGGCATAGACTTGTCACAGAGGCAGAGCTAGGACAATGCCCAGCCGAGCTATAGGAGCGAGGCCACAACAGAGTTCCCATTAGGGCAGAGCCTAGAGGAGCCATGGGAGTGGGGTTGTCCCCAAAATCACAGAGGTGTAGGGCCAACAGTGTGCAACTCCACCCTGGGAAAGCTGCAGGCATGGGACTCCAACCCATGAGAACAGCTGCATGGACTCAGCTCAGCAAAGCCACAGGGGCAGGACCACCTGAGGCCATGGGTGCCCAAACCCTGCCCAAGCATGTCTCCAGGATACAGGACATGAACTCAAAGGAAATTATTCTGGAGTCTTAAGATTTAGTGTTGTTTTCCCTCTTGGATTTTGGACTTACTTGGGACCAGTTACTCCTTTCTTCTTGCCTATTTCTCCCTTTTGGAATGGGAATATCTATTCTATGATTATCCCACCCCTGGATTTTGGAAATAGATAAAATAGGCTTATAGCTGGAAGGAAATTTGCCTAAGGATGATTCATGCCTTAAATCTCACCCATATCTGAGTTAGATGAGATTCTGGATTTTGGACTTTTCAGTTGATACTGAAACAAGTTAAGACTTTTAGGACTATTGGGATTAATTTTGCATGTGAGAAAGACTGATTTTGGGGGGGGTATGATGTTATGGTTCAAATGTGTCTCCCAAAGTTCATGTGTTGGAAACTTAACACAGTGCAACAGTGGTGAGAGGTGGGAATTTTAAGAAGTGATTGAGTCAAATGGATTAATGTTGTTACTTCAAGTGTGGGTTCATTATCAAGTGGGTTTGTTATAAAAGATAGTTCAGCCCTCTCTCGCACTATGGATGGCTTCCACCTTGTAGTGACTAAGCAAGAAGGCCTCCCCAGATGTGGCTCCCTCAGACTTGGACTTTCAGGCCTCCTGAACCATAAGAAAGAAATCTGTTCTTTATAAATTGCCCAGTCTCGTGTACTGTTATAGCAGCACAAAACAGACTAAGCTGCATTCATATTAAACATGCATATGCTATTACTCTACTGATATAGCATCATATTTGTTCACCGTGTCATTGCCAAACTCTGTAATATTTACCTTGAATATGAAAAAGATGCTCCCACTGATAGGATGCTGTTTCTGAGAGTCATACATCCATTTTGGAAAAGAACACAGAGACCCAAATCGATAGAGATTTGCCTTTATTGGTGATGCCCATCTTCTTTATGGTAAGGGGGGATGATACTGATGTACAAACTTGGCCTGGGACTGTCACCTGACTCTGTACATGCAGGGGTAGAAATCTTTTATATTTTCATCTATATTTGCTCCATTTTTGTTTTCTGTTTAGACATAATTTGAAAGCCAGCTTAGACCTTGCACTTGTTGATTATGTTAAATACTCATAATGCAGTATGAGCTTCAAGTGAGCTTTTGTGATCCTAAGTTAATCCTAAGTAATCACAGGCTTTCAGATAAGATAAATATATGCATTTAACTAAGACAGAAATGAATCTCACATAAAATTGCAATAAAAACCCATGATCAATCCAATGATGTACTTTTTTTTTTTTTCCAATGACGTACTTTTTAAAGGTAATTTATCTGGAAATTGGAAGGGTCAAAAGACAAAAAAAGCATACACAAACACTCCATTTTAAAGTAAATCTGTAACTTGAAAAAAAAGTCTGAGCATGGTACATAGTTCTACAGTAACCATAAAAAATTTCAGCAACAGGCTTGGTGCCTGTGGCTCAATGGGCTAAGGCGCCAGCCACGTACACCTGAGCTGGCGGGTTCGAATACAGCCCTGGCCTGCCAAACAACAATGACGGCTGCAACCAAAAAATGGCCGGGCGTTGTGGCGGGCGCCTGCAGTCCCAGCTACTTGGGAGGCGGAGGCAGGAGACTCGCTTGAGCCCAGGAATTGGAGCTTGCTGTGAGCTGTGATGCCACAGCACTCTATCCAGGGTGACAGCTTGAGGCTCTGTCTCAAAAATAAAAAAAAATAAAATAAAAAAATAAATAAATAAAAAAATTCCAGCAACTGGCTGAGGTTTTTGCATCAGCTGGCACATGTGGTAAACAGCATTCCCATGAAAAGCTTTCCGTCCTTCAGCTGTCTTGTGTCCAAAGGTAACTTCAGCGAGGATATAAGATTCATTACTCCTAGGGTTAATGCCATCCACTAAGAAAAACTGACATATCCCTGACTAACTCTAAGGATGTGTGAGCACACAACATGGAGTGAGAATCGGTTTTGGAGGTTTTAAGAGGATATTTGAATTGTTGCCCCTAATCAAGAAGTGTTTTGCCATCTGGTTTACATTCAAGACCTCGCTGGCTCATCATTCCCAGAAATAAACTTTCTTCTAGATTAAGAAACTTCATCATGAGATTTGAGATATATTGGTTTAGAAAGTTTTCTCAGTTTCTCTTGGCTTCGAAGTCCCCGGCCTTGTAGAGGGGTAAGGCCCATCGGAGGCAGATGAATCTGAATAATAAGAATAATGGTATTAACGATTAATCATAATTGTTGCAGCAGCTTATATTCATTGAGAAATTACTAAATACCCTACTTCCTGCCCAGTGCTAAATCTATACTTACTCAACATTAATCCTTACAATGGTTATTCCCTCATAGGGAATTATTATTTCAATATTTACAGGTAAGAAAATGGAATCTCAGAGAAAACTCTCAGAACTCGCTCAAGATTATATATTAAGTGGTAAAGCCAGGATTTAAACCAATATCTGTCTGGTTCTTTGTGCTCTTCTATGCTATATTTCCTTCATGGAGGAAAAAAATGACAATGAATCCACAAGCAGAGAAAAGAATTCAAAGAAGTGGGAGAAAAAAGTATATGTTTACAAAGATGTTCAGTGCATAGTGGAAATTGGGACCAAACTAAATGCCTTATAGTAACAAGCTAATTAAATTATGGCTGAGATGGTTAATTTTATGTGTCAACCTGACTGGCTGTAGGGTGCCCAGATTAAACATTATTTCTGGGTATATCTGTGAGGGTGTTTCTGCATGAGATTAGTGTTTATATTAGTTTTCTAATATTAGGATTCTAAGTGGGCTGCCCTTCCCAGTGTGGACAGGCATCATCTAGTCCATTGAAGGCCTGAATAGAACAAAAAGGCAAAAAGAAGAAGGTATTGGGCCCTGCCTGCCTGTTTGAGCTGGGACTCCTCAACTTCTGGGATTTCCATCATTGGCCAACTTGGTTCTCAAGCCTTCAGACCTAGCCTGAAATATACACCTGCTTTCTCCTGGGTCTCCAAGTTGCAAATGGCAAATCATGGGAATTCTCAGCCTCCATAATCATAGAAGTCAATTCCTCATAATAAATTTCCTTTTATATATATCTACATATATCTATCTCTAGCCTACTGGTTCTGTTTCTCTGAAGAACCCCAACCAATTCATTGGCACATTCTTATAACAGCACACAGTACAACCATTTAAAAAGATTGAGGTACATCTTACAAGGGTACAAGTGAAAATTACTAAATGTAGAATATAAATGTCTTCATATAGTGATTAAAAGGCCATGAAGGCTATGTTAAATAGTTCAATGAAAATATTTCAGATTGTATATGACATCAGCACATTGTGCCCCATGATTGCACCAATGTACACAAT
>CAUYRH010072963.1:0-16449 GCA_963574655.1 Perodicticus potto
CTAAGAAGAATATGTTCCAGCTCCATCCATGTAAACACAAAAGAGGTAAAGTCTCCATCTTTCTTTAAGGCTGCATAACAGGTGTGATGTTAAAAATTAGAGAATGACTCAGTGGGAGGCTGGGAAACTCATGAGCTTAATCTTAGGGGGTTTAGAAACAGACCCTGTTGTCTCAAATGTAGACAAATAATTACTCATGGGTTCATAAGAGCGTATGAAGACATTTTTAGAGGTAATATCAATCACGCCTTCATGCCAAAACTGAGAACAATGATCAAGAGTACATCCAAAGTTGTATGACAGAGATAGCTAAGATGAAATGAGTTCTTACTATGTGTGACCTAAAGCCATTAGATCAATCTGCTATTTATATTTGCCTCTGAAGAAGGAACTATAATTATCTCCATTTTGCAGATGAGATAACTGAATTATGGAAAGGTTAAAAGGCTGGTCAAATGACATAAGATTTTGAGGTAGCAGAATTGAGAAAGGTAAATTCAATTTAAAGCAGAACAGGAATGAGGACACCAAGCAAGGTCTGCAGGATGTTTCTGTGACTCTTGCTCTAAACATGCAAATTCATTTCCTAGTCCCCATGTAGTCAGCCTAATAGCAACCTTTAGCCAAACCTGCTTCTGGATTCCTTAGTGCCATACTCTGATATTCTATGGACAATAATAATAGCCAAGATGAATTGGTTTCTTGCCCTGTGGCCCGAATTTTTCCAATGGCTTTATACCCTGGGGCATAGTCAGTGATGCTCAGAAAGTCCTCCTTCCTCTCTCCTCATTATGGAACCTCGTTCAGTCAGCCAGAGGCCCATGTAGTGGTGTGTATCTATCTCTCTGGGCTGTGGCAGGGAACATCCCATGCCAATCCTCTTGACTGTTTTCCTGCTGTAGCAAGTAGAGCCTCTTGTCCAGATGGCCAAGCCATAGGATTCAAGCAGCATGGATTGCTGAACAGCTGCATGGAGGTCAGTTGCCCTGGAGGCCTATCCCAACCCAGGGATGACTTTGTGCAAATGAAAGATAAACCTTTGTTTTGTTAAGCCATAGAGACTTTAGCTTACTTTTCAGCGCACTTTGACATACCCTGACTGGAAACACATAATGTAAGTTACTTAACACACTCAAAAGTCTTATAACTGGTAGATAAAAAAAAGATAAATCCAGAGAAGTTAAAGGTCACCAAGTTAGATCACAGCAAGGTCAAATACAAATTCAAGCAGACTCACCCCAGAGATTGTGCACTTCCTCACCATGCTCCTTCATGCTTACAGTCACAAAAAGGTACATTTTGAGGTACTACGTTAAGTTCATTAACAGTGCATTTTGAATCATACTTCAAAAACAACTTCCAATATAACAATGTTAAAATGGAATTTCATTGAGCCATACCTATTAAAGCCAGAAACAGGGCTCTGTCTTATTCTATCTTCTGTCAAGAATTTTGAACACAGAAAATGACTGGAATAAAAATTGCTTGAAAAAGCCATCTTCGAAATTAGAGAGATTCTAATTTTAGCATGCTGCAGATAACACAAACAAAACACATTGCTCAGTTGAAGAATGGGAATAAGAATAAATGATTTCAATTCTTATGGGAACATTCCACAGAATAAAACAGACAGGCAAGAGTAAACCAGTGAAAGGATTGGCTTCATTAGTAGAAAGCTACTAATAGTAAATAATAATCTCTAGAGAAGATAAAAATTTGTTTTTTAATGAGCAAAGGATTTATTTTATGATGATTAAATAGTAAACAACAGAAAAATGTATCCAGAGAAAGGGGGCAAAGGTTGAGAGAGAGATTAGTTGTTTTTTGCTAACCAGTCCATGAGGATGATTAGAGGAGACCATAATTGATTACTAATATCTCTCACCCTGGACACAGAGGAATTATGGAGAATTAATCTTTAGAGTTATAATAAAATTGATGATAACAAATGCCATATGTTATTGTCAATGCAGAAAAAACCAATAGATGAGAAAAAGGAAGCTAGCTATTGATTTCTTTCTTTTATCAAGCCATACCTCTGAAAGCCAGAAACAGGACTCGGCCTTGTTCCATGTTCCATCAAGAATTTCTAGAGCTGGAGCTTGATCAGGACACTACACAACCCTTACATGTGCATCAAAAGAACAGTAGCATTAATTTTTTCCCGTGTTTATAGAGTTGTTTTCTATGCACTGCAGACTACTTGAAGTGTTTTGCATGAATTAACTCATTTAATTCTCACAACCCATCTGGTGCTATTATTATCATATTTTCTAAAGAAGAAAACTGAAGCAAAGAAACTTGGACTATTTTCCAGTGTCACAAAGATGAAAAGTAGTAGAGGCAGGATTTAAGCCAAGTGGCTCCAGAGTCTGTGTTGTTAACAATTGCCCTTTCTACTTCTCTCAAGTTATTGCTTGGGGTGGCTGGTAATAACACCTTCATCCTGTGGTGGTTGAAGGAATAAGAGGCTTGGAATCACAAAAGTTGAATTTGATTGCCATCTACCTCCACCACTTAAAAAATGTGAGACCAGGGACATGTAGGTTCTTTTTCTACTTTGACATCTCTGATTCATGATCCACGTACACTGTACAGGGTCACTGTTATGATTAGTAAGCTAGGTGAAGATTTAGAGTGTGCTTTGGGAACTCTCTATAAGGAGGATTACTTACTCAGGTACAGTGTGGTACTTAGATCGACCCTGAAAATATCCCACGTAATTTCCTGTGTATATCAGTCATCTAAGACTTCCATACCAAAATGACATAGACTGGGGAGCTTAAACAACTGAAAATTAGTTTGTCACAGTTCTGGAGGCTAGAAGTTCAAGAAGCCAGGGTGCTGTGTCAGCATAGTTGGGTTCTAGTGAGGATTCTATCTCTGGCTTAAAGATGACCACTTATTCCTTACAGGAAGAGACAGCAGAAATAGCAAAAGAGAAAGAGAGAGAATATGTGTACACGCAAGCATATACACACTGTCTGGTGTCTCTTCTTATAAGGGCACTAATCCCATCATGAAGATCCAACCTCATGACCTCATCTAACCTTGATTACCTCTCAAATGTTCCATCTCCAAACGCAATCACACTGACGATTAACTTCAACATGTGAATTTGAGGGTGAGTACAAAAATCAGTTCTGTAGCACAGGGTAAAAATTGAAGAATTTCTTTTGTGTATTTATTTTGGGTAGGGAATTGAGAGACAGGTTAAATACAGGAAGAAAAGGCAAACTTCTGAAAATAGGATTAAGTGTTTGGTGAATCCATACTACAAGAGAAAAAAAATTATAAGTTGGGTATAAGTCTATTTTCAATACAATTGTAAAATACTTTGCAAAATAATACCTTTCACTGGAGAAAGGTCATAAAAGGTACCTCTTTGAGGCATTTCTCTGTGGTAGGTAAGGACTGGCTGCCAAGTTTGTTAGATCGTGGCTTCAATCTTCATTTTGCCATTTTGTATGACCTTGGCTAATTCATTCAACCTCTCTAAGTCTGAGTGACCTTATTTGTAAAATGAAGACTTTATTCACATTTGATATGTGAGATTATTTGAGAAGTAAGTACACATCTAATTCTTTACAGAATGCCTAGCTTGTATTATGTCCTCAATAATTAGGAACTATTGTTATTGCTGAGAAGTAATTAGGCTCTCCTTTTTCTAATTTTTTACTTCATATATTTACCAAATGTCATTGAGCACATACTATAAGGCAGTCATTACCTTTGTATTTCATGACTTTTTCTAGGAAAAAATTTTTAAGATATTAATAATCCAAACATTTATTCATTTATTCTCTTTTTTTATTTCAGGTTAATGTGAGTGTACAAACAAGTAGGTTGCAGTATTTGCATTTGTTAGGTAGAGTCCCTCTTGTAATTGTGTCCCACACCTAAAAGGTGTGTCATATACCCTTACATTGTGCCCACTAAGTGGAAGAACACAAATCCCCTCCCCTCCTCCCTTTTCCCCCATCCTTCATTCCCTCTCCTTCTGACTTGAATAGAACTGAATTTTTCTCCAATGTGGGTATGTATCAGATCACCTACTGGCTTAATATTAGTATTGAGTACATTAAATCTTTGCTTTTCCATTCTTGTGATACTTTACTAAGAAGAATGTGTTTCAACTTAATCCAGGTTAACACAAAAGATGTAAAGTCTCTATTTTCAGTCTGAATAGTACTCTGTGGTATACATATACCACAGTTTGTTAATCCATTCCTGGATTGATGAGCATTTAAGTTGTTTCCACATCTTGGTGATTGTAAACTGAGCTACAATAAACAATCTAGTTTAAATATCCTTATGATAAATTGAATTTTTCTGCTGAGTAGAAGCCTAGTAATGAGATTCTGGGATCAAATGGGAAGTCTAATTTGAGTTCCTAGAGGATTCTCTATACATCTTTCCAAAAAGACTGTATTAGTTTGCAGTCCCATCAACAGTGTAAAAGTGTTCCCCTCTCTCTACATCCATGCCATCATCTGCAACTTTGGAATTTGTGATGTGAGCTATTCTCCCTGGGGTTAGGTGATATCTCAGGGTGGTTTTGATTTGCATTTCTCTGATGATTAGGAATGATGACCATTTTTCATACGTTTATTAGCTATTTGTCCATCTTCCTCAGAGAAGTTTCTATTCATGTCTCCTGACCAGTGATAAATGTGATTATTTGCTCTTTTTTTGTTGACTAATTTGAATTCTCTGTAGATTCTAGTTATCAACCCTTTGTTAGATTCATACTCTGCAAATACTTTTTCCCATTCTGAAGGTTGTCTTTTTGCTTTATTTGTTGTGCCCTTAGCTGTGCAGAAGCCATTCAGTTTAATTAAGCCCCATTTATTTATTTTTGTTGTTGCTACAATTGCCTGTTTTCTTAAGTGGTCTTGATAGAAAAGAATGCTGCATTTTATCAAATCCTTTTTCTGCATCTATTGAGAGGATAATATGGTCTTCCACTGAAAGAGCGAATTACCTTTATGGATTTGCATATGTTAAACCAGCCTTTCATCACTGGGATGAAACCTACTCGATTGTGATGTATAATTTTTTTGACATGTAGCTATAATCTATTATCTAAGATTTTATTGAGTATTTTTGCATACATATTCATTAGTGAAGTTGATCTGTAGTTATCCTTTTTGGTTAGATCATTTCTTGGTTTTGGTAGCAGGAAATGCTCACTTAGTTGATGTTTGCTTCATAGAACATTTTGGAGACGTTAACTTCCTTCTCAATGTTTTTAAATAGCTTCTGCAGTATAGGTATAAGCTCTTATTTGAAGGTTTGATAGAATTCTGATGCAAAGTCTTCTGGTTCAGGGCTTTTATTTTTTTAAGATTTTATTATTGTTTCTTCAATCTCAGTGCTTGATATTGGTCTGCTCAAGAGATCCATATCTTCCAAGTTAATTCTAGGGAGATGGTACAATTCCAAGTATTGGTCCATTTCTTTCACATTATCAAATTTCTGGGTGTAGAGTTTTTTGTAATAAAGATAATATCACATATTATCTCATATCACTGCAGAAGCTGCTTTTATTTTCCCCTTTTTCATTTCTGGGTGAGGTTGATAGAAATCTTGCTTTTCTGTTTTTGATTAGTCTGGCAAAAGTTTATTGATTTTGTTTATTTTTTTAAGAACCAACTTTTTGTTTCATCAACTTTCTGAATTATTCTTTTGTTTTTAATTTCATTTATTTATGATTTAATTTGGATATTTCTTTAACTTCTACTAGGCTTGGAATTGGATTACTCTTCTTTTTCCATTTCCTTGAGGTTATTCATTGGTTTGCTGATGTGCTATCTTTCTGTTTTTTGGATGTATGCATCTAATGCAATAAATTTCTCTTTTAAGACTGCTTTTGTAATGTCCTAGAGCTTTGGTAGCTTGTCTCTTCATTGTTGTTATGTAGGAGGAATTTTATAATTTCTTTCTTTATGTCTTCCTTGACCCAACTGTTATTTAGCATAAGGTTGTTTAATTTTCATGCCTTTGTGTGGGGATAAAAATTTTTATTGGAGTTAGTTCTACCTTTATTGCCTTGTGGTCTGAAAAGATACAAAATATACTTTCAATTATTTTAATATTGTTGAGGTTTGATTTGTGTCCTACATGATCTATTTTGTAGGATGTTCCATAGACTAATGAGAAAAATGTATATTCCTTATCTCTGGGATAGTGTATTCAGTATATGTCTATTAAGCACAGTTGGTCTAGGGTTGCATTTAAATCCCCTTGTATCTTTGTTTAATTTTTGTTTAGAGGATCAGTCCCATTTTTCCAGAAGGGTATTAAAGTCCCCAGCATTTATAGTAGGATGTCATATTGTTCAAACCAATTAGGGTCTGTTTCATAGATTTCAAGCATTTTAATTGGGTGCATAAATATTTAGAATTGTAATATCCTCTTGTATTGTTCCCATTACTGGTATGAAGCAACCCTGTTTGTGTCTTTTAACTTCAGTTGTTTTAAATGGACTTGTATCTCAAAATAAATTTGTGAACCCTCATTTCTTCTAATTTTTGTTTGCTGGAAGTATTGTTTTCCAACCCTTTACCCTGAGTCTTATTTTATCCTTTGAGGTTAGTTGTGTTTCCTGGAGAAAGCTCATAATTGACTTTTGCTTTTTTATCCAGTTGGCCAGTCTATTCCACTTTGGTTGGGGAATTCAAGCCATTAATATTTATAGAGAGAATTGATGTGTGGAGGAGTTATATTTGTCTTATTTTGTGAAAGCCTGTTGTTTATCTTTTGTGTCACTGTGGAAGCTAGGTTTTTTCCTTTAGTTTGTAGATATTTTACTTTGCTGGTAATCCATTGTGATGTTCAGTGTGGAGAATAGGTCTAAGTATTTCCCCTAGAGCTGGTTTTGTTGTGGCAAATTTCCTCAATAATTGCATATCAGTAAAAGATTTGATTTCTCCATTGATTTTGAAGCTTTGTTTAGCAGGATACAGAATTCTGGGCTGGAAATTGTTTTGTTTAAGAAGGTTAAAAATAGCTGACCATTCTCTTCTGGCTTGGAAAGTTTCGACTGAAATGTCCACTGTTACCCTGATAGATCTGCCACTGTTAGTCATTTGGTACTTAATTCTGGCTGCTTGCAGAAGTTTCTCTTTCATCTTAATTTTAAACAAATTCATTACAATGTGTCTTGGAGATGTTGTTTGTGTTGAGATGACTTGTGGTTCAAATTCCCTCTAAAACAGTGGTTCTCAACCTGTGGGTCACAACCACTCTTTAACAATGAAAATACATTGCATCATTAGGAAGGTTGAGAACCACTGCTCTAAAAGGACTGTTTTCGAATCTTTAGTGATACTTGGGAAATTTTCATTTGTGATATCCTCCCATAGGGTTTCCTCTCCTTTGGGTCATTCTGCTTCACCTTCAGGAATCCCTTTAATTGTATGTTTGAATGTTTTGTGATGTCCCATAATTTTCTGAGCAAATGTTCTGTTTTCTTTTTCTTCTTTTCTGCCTATATAACTGCCTGGGTTAGCTCAGGGCTTTATCCTGTAGCTCTGAGATTCCTTCTTATCCATGAAATTATCTGTTATTGATACTTTCCACTGCATCTTTAAGTGTACAGATTGACTTGCTCAATTTCTTGAGCTCCACTGTATCCTTTCTATATTCTTTATATCTTTCATCCATTTTTTTGGTTCTGTTTTGGGGTTTCCTTTTGATTATTTTACATTTTCTCATCAATTCCCTTTATAGTTTTTACTATTAATATTTTAAGTTCCCTTGCTGACATTTCTATTATTTCCTTACAGGTGGAATCCTCTGCAGTAGATATCTCATGACACCTTGGTAGTGAGAGGGTTGCTCTGTTCAGGTTTTTTATTTGCTGTTCATTCCTCCTCATGTATGTTCTCTTCTTGTTCACTTCCTTCACCTACTTTTTCACTTCACTACCTTCTTACCTTTAAATTACCTTGTCTATGAGTTAAGTTGTTAAAGTGGCCTTTTGGTATAAAGCCAAAAGGAAGAGAAGGGTAAAGAGAGAGAAGGGAGAAAGGAAAGAAAAAGATTTAAAAAAAAAACAAAAGGGGTGTGTGTGAAAAGAAATTATTGATGAAGAGAAAGAGAAGGACAGAAAGAGAGAGTAGAAATTGTGGTGTTCAGCTTTGACCCACAGCTGCAACTCCAGGATGTTGGGTGGCCAAGCTAGGTGGGTCCTTCAAAGTCAGGAGCTCCTTGCCAACCTGAGAAAAAGCAAGACCCTATCTCTACCAGATACCCCAGCCAAAGGTGGCTGAAGTTCTCTCTCCCCTGTCTCATTGTGAGTGGCTGATAAGGAAATGTCCCCAGTCCACCATTTTGCTTGAACTCATGTGGGCATTTCAGTATGAATGTTCAAATGTTCTTAGATACCTTCCAGGACTTAGAATTTTTGACCACTTGCCTGGCATCAGTCCTGGGGGACTCAGAGACCGTGGACAGTACATCTCTGGGCAACCTGGAATCTTTGAGGTTCTTCAACTCTCCTCTCCCTTAGCCAAGTGACTCTTTGCTACCAGTCAGTGGACAAACTCAGGAGGCGGCACTTCATTTATTCTTTAATTCATTGATTTGATGAATGTCAATGAAACATATTTTGTGACATCCCTCTTTTCTTTTGCTAGGGCACTCTACTTAGTAACCTGCTAATGTTCTTGAGACTTAAAGATGTTCTAGGAAAGTATACATTCTCCAATTTCAGAGATAGTCTTTGTCTTGAACTTCTGCTACTTCAGTCTCTTGATTCTGAATGATTAATATTCATATATCTAATGTATGATTCAATCCCTCAGCTCGAAAGCTCTTAAGGACGGCACATAAGCAACAGTGAACTATTGGTACTCAGTCTCATCCCACTTTTCTTAGGACTTTCAACAACGTGATCTTTTCCATTGGTCAAGCAAAATCCTCTAAACCATTCTTGACTCCTCTCTTCTCTCACATATGCATATCCTGGAAAAATCTATTTATCATCTAACCACTTATCATTTTTACCCCATCCATTCTCATCTAAGCTACTGACATCTCCGACGTGGATTATTACTAAACATCCTTCTTTTGTTTCTTTTTCTTTCCACCCTTGCCTCCCTATATTGTGTTCACTATACCAGACAGATTATTTTAATTTCCTGCATTAAATACAGGTATTATTACAGCTGACTGAATACAGCTGACTCAATTTATTCTGGCTTATTGTATTAGCATACTTGCATATAGACTAATAAATTGAATAACTAAGTTAAAACCTATTTGTTACTATTGCCAATATCTGATTATGGTCTGAAATTAAAAAATAAGAAAGGCAAAAGTTTCACATGTGTATGTATAATATATATATATATTTATGAATATATACAAAGAAATATAAATATTTATACATACACACACATAGATGAGTGTTTTCCAGAAAGTATCAATCCATATACTATGAAATATAGATATACTCATATGTGTATTCTCACATTTATGAGACTTTATATATTTCTTTATTTTTATATATTTTACATATTTTTATATATTTATATATGTTATATATTTATTTATACTTTATATGTATACTCATGTGTATATATGAGACTATATATAGTTTAAGATTCAAGATGAATCTTAAACTAAGAAGATAAAATTGGGATTGTTCATATAAAATATTAATTTGCTAAAACACTAGAAGTCAAGTCTAGGTATCAAAATTTCTTGTATAAAAATCAAGTGCAAAGGGCATAGACTTTTGTTTGGGGCAGAAGCTTAGGCATGATATGCTGAGGGAGGAGACAGCAACTGTTTCTCTGAACTTAGGTTCACAGCTCTCAGCTGAATACACAGAATTTCCACCATAGATTCAGGACCGTAAGGGACACAGTCAGATTCCTAAGGAGAGTTCCCTCTTTAAAAAAAGGTGATACTCTAGTAATTCATTTGAAAACTGATTGTGTGGAATGCACATATTTTTCCATAAAATGTGTTATAAATGGTGACAGGGATGGGGGAGGGGACTGTCCCATGGCCAACACATAAAAGATTATTGAGCCTATAATAGAGCTGAAACTCAGCACATTTACTGCAGAAAAATAATTCTCTTAACTAGCAATGAAATAAAACATAAAAACCTATAAAGTCAAATTAAAGAAAAGTGGCTTATTTCTCTTGAGTGCTACTGCTTATAAAGGCGCCATTTTAATTAAAAGAGGATGAAGACAAAGAAGGTGTGGATAGAGATTTTTAAAGTGGACTGCTAAGAACTCACAAGGATTTTAAATATTAGTAGCTTTGGTTATTGTCTTATTTCACTTTGAAACATAAACTTTGATTTTTCTTGATACAACTGCATATATTTATAGCATTACTTTAGTTTTTATACATGATGTGATAGTGCATGATGTGCATCAATAGTTTAATTCTCAAAAGACAGAGTGGAAGACAAAGAAATTAGGAATTAATTTGCTTATAAATTAATCTCAAGAAAGTTAAAAGAAGTTAGAAAGATGAATGATGTATATAAATATATGAGAAAAATTGTATAATAGTAGAAGTAGCTGAGAAAAAAATGATATGTTGTGTTCAACCTCTGTACTTGTAGGGGAATAAGGAAAAGAGTAGAGAGGTGATCTTGGGTTATACAATGTCATAAAGAGTTAGCTCTGGACAGCCTGTGGCTAATAGGGAAAAAATAACGCTTGATCAAATATTATATATGTGTAGGAATGCATTTGTTGCTATCTGATATTTATCATCCAGGAAGTCCCTTTCTTTTCAATTATCTCTGTGATTACACACTGCAATAATCTGATTTGCTGATAAAGCATTTGAATTGAGCAGAAAAATAATTATGAGATTTTAATTATCTTTACATTTCCTTTAGCTCTTCTGATATACATTATCCTAGCTATGATTAAAGATACCAAAAGCTCAGCTTTCAAGCTCTAACCACTACTTAAAGCCAGAAGATTTTGTGGCTATTTTAAATGAACTGAATGAAGACGGGAAAAATATCTCATTGTGTTTTCAGTCAAATAATCTAGCATTAAAAATTAATGCATCCAAATTTTACTATTAATATAGTTTTATCAGTGTGTAATGTAGCTAAGGGTTCTATTAGCTTTTTACTTGGAAAGAAAGAGTAAGGGCACACCCCAAGTGTCTCAATGGCAATGCAGTTTCCACAGCCAACCTGCTAGATTCTGATGGAGTTTCTTCCACTTAACCTCTAATCTTTATGTGCCTCATCTTTGTTATCCATAAAGGAGGTCATTGAGAGTATTACATGAGTTAATGCATGTAAGAAACTTACATAATGGCCTGACACATAGTGAGAACTCCATAAATATTAGCTATTATAATTCCTATTAAACATTTTGATTAATAGTTTTTGTATCTGCCTGAAATTAGATTTCAGTCTCTAGAGTACTGGAATACATTTAACGTTAAACTATGCCAAGCATGTATTGATTTTTCCTGTGTATTTTAGGAAGCATCTAGAATGCTGTAGTGTTTCAAGGTCATTTTCCCTGACCGACAGATGTCAATACTTTTTATATTTTTGAAGAATGCTTACTGTGGTATTGTAAAACTCATGATAAGGTTAAAGTTCAAATGTTTCATTTTAATTTAAAAAATCGCTGCTAAGAGATATTTTGTAGTTCACTTACAGTCATGTTCTCCAAAACTCTTACTGCGACCAGCAGCTGCCACAGATGAGGGGTCCCAGTTCCTTCCATATGCTTTGATAGGGTTCCTTCCCTAGCATTAACCAGACTGGATCATTCCTCACCTGGCTCTCCCAGATCTGTACAGACAAATACAAATCGCAATTGTATAACTCTCACTGTTATGCACTGTTTTGTTTAGTTTCCACTTGTATCTCAAGTGTATGTCTAAAATATATCCATGTCCTACCTAAACCTTCTCATTCTCCACATTTCCTTCTTCTATGAAAGGGGACATGTGTTTCCCAAGGCTATCACATTGTTATGTTGCCTTTAGTTCTTTAAACCACATATCCAGTGGGTCATCCAACCTGGCATTTCTCCCTTACTGTATCTTTGATCTTTTACCACTCTCATACCAACAGTTTCTGCTTTGTCAATTATGACTATTACTAAGATTGACATTATCTGCCCTAGATTACTAAGGTCTTGCCCTCTACTGCCTAATGCATTTTTCTTTATGGCAGTTATTGATCTTTCTAAAACATAAATATGATGTTTAAGTCCAACAATGGTTTCCCTCTATTGCACATTAAAATCTAAGCTCATAACTTAAGATACAAGGTTACACATGACTTGTTAACTCCTGAACTTCCATCTCATGTCTATGATATTGTGTGTGCAATGGGATAGTTAAGATCATCATATGAGTTACTATGCAGATACTTAGATCACTAGCTGGCACATAGTGAGCATTCAGTAAATTCTAGCTGTTCTAATTACCTCCAAGAAGATCTATATCTCTGTCAGACTGAATCATAGACAGGCCACAGTTCTTCCTACCTCTGAACTCTAACACACGTTAACGTGCAATGGTCTTCTACCTTCAATTCAATGTGCACCACAATTATCATACTTATATTCTGAAAAGAATATCTTTGTTTTCTTGGCATATTTTATTGCTGCTACTTAAGCTCCTATGGATAAAGATCGTGCTTGCCTTTCTGTTTACCTCACATTAGGTGCAACACACACAAAATAGGTACCCAGTAACTATACACTGGTAAGGTCAAATTGTTTTAGCCATACCATATAACTATAAAAGTTATATGACGGGTTCTTTCTTCATGAAAAGAAAGAATAGTTATAATATAATTAGCAGCAAAACTAGTATCAGAATTCTTGCCTTTTGGTTTCTAATTCAACATTCATTAATTCATTCACAAACGTGTTTCTATGCCAGATAGATTCTATGTTTTTAAAATTTAGTAAGAAGTCAGACACATTTAAAATAACTACACACAGTTGAATAAGTCTAGTGAGGCAAGCATAAGGTTCCATGAGGACATATGAAAGGAAGGTGGCACATCTATCTGATGGCATTAAGAAAGCCATACTGGAAGAAGCAATGCTTGGAGAATGTCCTAAGAAAACACTAATACACATAACCAGTGAATCAGGCAAAGAGAGAAAGGACACACTCAAGGCAGAAGCAAATGCATGTTTGCTGAAGATATTTCATACATGAGGTAGATATATGATATTAGAGGGTGGAGAAGCAATATAATTTTAAAAAGAAAAGCAAACCAACAGTTTAGTGATGGCCTATCTTTAAGGGGCATCAGTATTTGCTTATTCCTGAATTGTAGTTGGCATATAAAGTAGCAAGTTCTACTTTTTAGGATGTATTGGGGGAATTCCTCGTTTTAGCTAACTGTCTTTGTAACTAATCCCACTTAATCCTTTATTTGATTAGAGAGAAAGAGCATGTCCGGGACCCACAGCCCCACATTCCACTTTGTGGCAAGGCTAATATATTGAGTGATCCAAAAGGTCTGCTCTTTTCTCTTTCTCAACCTGTCTAGCACACTGACTACCTGTGTTCTGCTTTATGACCTTGAAGAAGTAACAGGTGGCCCCAGAGGCTGGGAGCAGGGTTTCTCTACTCAGGAACTGGATGATACAGGAATGGGGAAACATACAAAGGTAATTCTGATCAGAAATCCAAGCCATTTTATCCAATACACATGTTTCAGGGGGAAAAAATGGTTTGTATTTGCTCCTCAGGTGGTTCAGAACCCACAGAGAAAAACATGAGCAGTTCCGAAAGGGTCTTCTAACAGTTTTATTGGTCATTTCAAGCAAGTGCACACTTACCTTTCATAAGTGGGCAGCAACAGTAGGGGAGTGCTAAAGAAGTCATTGTCTTACAGTTTGCAATAAAAAAAAATTCAATAGGCAGTAGTTATTGACATATCTACCTCTTTCCTGGGAAAACCCCATAAACTTTAAAAGAACTACATAGAAATACCTGAACTTTGTATGGGTCACCAGAGGGCAAATGGAGCTATAAAGAAAGGTAAATTAGACTTTAAATTTACCTACAGTAAAAACATTTCAAAGTACACTTGGGAAGTTGGGTATACAACATTATAGCACAATTTTGCTAGAAGAGACAGGATTGGACCAGTTAATTCCTCTAATGGGACTCTGAAATCCTTTTACTAAAGTCCACACAAGGATTCATTGTAAAGGGACCTGAAAGATATAAAGATAACCTAGCTATCATTTTGTCACATTGAAAAACCAGAAACGAGACTCTAATCGCAGGGCATGTTGGTTTACAGTAAAAGGAATTCCATGGTCTCTTAGCAGTATTAATAATATTAATGGAATATGCATTTAAAAGGAAATTTTTTCCTGTAAAAGAAAGAAACTTCTTAGTCAGTTAGAAAAAGGATGTAAGTGTGCAGTTTAAAGATCATAATTGAAAAAGAAAATATACTATTCTCCCTTAGAGAAGTAAAAGGATTACACTGTTTAATCTTCTTTGAGTTCAATATATGTAGTTCAATCCAAAGGGATTCCCGTGGGGATTTAATTAACGATATTTTGTGGCTCCAATTAGAATGAGATTCTTAACCTTTCTAATGTGCTGACCTACCTTTACCGGGAAGAAAAATTATACCACAGGCATACCAAGTAATTAAATTTACATTAATGCTACCAAGAAATGTGAGCAACTTTTTCTTATTGGGAAATACTCCAAAAGGTCAGTAGGTCTGACAAATTTTCCATTCTTAAAAATAGTAAACAATTTTTTGACATGACAAACATATCCAGAATGCCTGGTTCTCGTAATACCAACATGCAAATTATGCCCTTGGGGTACATGAATCATTACTGGGCTGTAAGTCAGGTGGGAGCCAGGCATGTATTCTGATAAAGAAGTTCCAGTTATCATCCCCACTTAACTCAGGCCTGATAGAAAGTTCTAAAAAGGGCTAAGGCAATGTGTTGATCAAAATGATGAACCACTCCTCATTTGGTACGAATTACTTAAGTACAAACAGTGTTCAGGTTTTAGATAAAAGTGTTTTACCAAGCGAAATAAGCTAGATACAAAAGAATAAATATTGTATGATTCTACTTAAATGAGGTACTGAGAAGGTTCAAATTCATAGAGATGGAAAGTACGGCAGTGGATACCAGGGACTGGAGGGAGGGGGAAGAATAGGGAATTGATTCATGGGTTTTGTGTGGTTTTAGTTAGGGATGATGAAATAGTTCTGGTGATGGATAATAGTAATGGTTGCACAACAATATAAATGTACGGAATGCCACTGAACCATATACTTAAAAGTGGTTAAAATCGTGAATTTAATGTTATGTATATTTTACCAAATTAAAAAATATTATTTTACCTGATATCTAATTTGTAAAGTAGGATACTTCTTCGGGTCATCTGAAAATCACCTTTCAAAGAGCCTATCACACTTACCAGCCAAAGTCAGAATACAGCAACTTCAGGAGAGCCTGTCTTATTTAAAATCCTCTCTAAACTTGTCACCACATTTGTTCTTTGTTCTTTTTCTAAAGTTGCATTTTATGTCCTTAGAAATAATTTATAAAGTACCTATTATGTTCTGGACACTGCTATAGCTTCAGTAAATAATGATGAACTGAAGAATTAAAAAAAACTGTCATTATAGAATCCGTTAATATTATTCAAATACACTGAGCATCAGTATTATAAAATCTTACGTAGTCAAGCAATAATGAAAGTGGCAGGGTAGATATTACTAAGTAACCTGTTTTAATAGATCTTTCTTTTAAATTTACTAAAGACCAAAATTTTTGGCACTATATAGTTTGTTTTCTCCACCATGTTGAGATTAGCTCATAATTTTCAAACATTTGCAGAATAGGTACGTTTTTAAAACCATGATGCACTAATTATAATGACCTATTGAGTATTAAAATTATAGCTGTTTATTATTACAATTACTGTTGCAATTATATAACAATTGTACAATTCAATAATGTTTTACTATTACGGAAAGTCTACCATAATAATAAGTCTCATCAAACCCACATGGTTGCCATTGGCCATAAAATGCTAAAGTCATATAAGAAAAAAATTTTTTTTAAATATATGTATTTTATTATTCTTCATTACATTATTTCCCCCTCCCCCACCCCTCCGTGGTAAGACAGAATTGATTTACAGAAAAAGAATACAGAAAACACCAAAGCTCCTGGTAGAGGGAGAGATTTCAAGTGGGGAGAGAGATGCTCTCTCTGTTCCTCTCCCAGTCTTTCCCCGTCTCCTCCTCTAGGCCTCTAGCCTCAGGGTATATACAGGTGTATGGGTTCCTTGGCCAGGAAACAAATGAATACAGTCCCTTCCACCAGGGGCAAGGTGAATGAGTGTATCAATGAGTGGACACAGTCCATCCATGGAATTCAGGCCTAGGAAATTCACAAGAAACTGACCTAGGCATAGGAA
>CAUYRH010072965.1:0-26903 GCA_963574655.1 Perodicticus potto
CGTGTGTGACATCATGCCCAAGATGCTGGATGGCCTCCTCCTTCAGCAGAAATGCATCTCTTTTGTTGGGTGCATGACGCAGCTCTACTTCTTCAGCTCCCTGGTGTGCACGGAGTGTGTGCTCCTGGCCTCCATGGCCTACGACCGCTACGTGGCCATCTGCCACCCCTTGCGCTACCACATTATCATGACCACGGGGCTGTGCATCCAGCTGGTGGTCTTCTCCTTTGCGTGTGGCTTTACCATCTCTGTGATCAAAGTCTACTTCATCTCCAGTGCCACATTTTGTGGCTCCAATGTCTTAAACCACTTCTTC
Source organism: Perodicticus potto (assembly GCA_963574655.1). Taxonomy (NCBI): domain Eukaryota; kingdom Metazoa; phylum Chordata; class Mammalia; order Primates; family Lorisidae; genus Perodicticus; species Perodicticus potto. The sequence continues at coordinate 317 of CAUYRH010072965.1, forward strand.
TGTGACGTCTCCCCCATCCTGAAGTTGGCCTGCACAGACTTCTCCACGGCAGAGCTGGTAGACTTCATCCTGGCCTTCATCATCCTGGTGTTCTCTCTGCTGGCCACTGTGTTGTCCTACGGGCACATCACCCTGGCTGTCCTGCACATCCCCTCAGCTGCTGGCCGTTGGAGAGCCTTCTCCACCTGTGCCTCACACCTCACTGTGGTCACCATCTTCTATATGTCCATGATGTTTATGTATGTCCGTCCCCAGGCCATCGATACGCGGAGCTCCAACAAGCTCATCTCTGCTGTGTACACTGTCCTCACCCCCATCCTGAATCCCCTGATCTACTGTCTGAGGAACAAGGAATTTAAGGATGCCTTGAAAAAGTCCTTGGACGGGGGTCAAACTTTACCGGACAATTAAGTGAGCTAGAATATAATTTGTGTTGATAAGCCAACTTCGTATCTAGCACTTTGTGCTCTTCAATTTTAATTGCACTTTGGACACACTACAAAACTGTGCCCAAGTAAAGAGCCTTTATCTGGGTGTATTTTCACAAAAGGACCAACTCACATGAGCAGCTCTCAGAACAAGAGCAAAAAGCTTCCCTCAAGTCTCTCCCCTCACTGTCCCTGGCCTGAAAGAACCATTACGCCGACTTGTAACACCAGGTGATTTGGTGTCTCTGAGTTTTATGGGTGTAGTCAGCAAGTCCTTATCCATCATTCTCAGTGTCCTGCCTTCACCGCGACACCTGGGTGACTCCCAGATGTGTTTGTGTGTGGTGACAACTCACGCATTCTTACTGGTGCACAGTGTTTGTGGATATCGCAACACTCTGATGCGTTCGATTGTTGTGGACAGCATACAGCTGCTGTCCATTCTGGATAATGCTGCTGTAAGCATTTTGATTAATATACCCACAGAGCTGGATGTAAGTACAGGTAGGGTACACCACTGTAATCGCTGTAACCTAATGTGTGTGTGCCGTCAGGTTTAGTAAAAACTGAAAAATGGTTTTCCAAAGTTTTCATTTTTGCCAGCAGCACAGGAGAATTCCCATCGCTCCATCTCCTTATAACACTTACAGTAAGTCTTATACATGTTTTCAGTTTAGCCACTGTTCTCCAGCATTTCATCCCGACTCTAACGGGCACTCCCTCCTGACAGAGGGTGCCAAGCACCTTTTAACATTTAGCGGCTGTTGTCCCTTAGAAGGCCCTTTCTGAAGGATCCATCTGATTATTTTTATATGGAGCCTCTTTTTCTCTATAACACACAGGAATTCTTTTACATTCCAGATCCAAGCTCTTTTCTGACTATATTTATTGTCATAATTTCCTTGTCTGTGGACTTGCCTTTTCTTTATTTCTTCTTTTTTTTTTTTTGAGGGAGAGACTCACCATGTTGCCTTCGGTAGAGTGCTGTGGCATCACAGCTCACAGCAACCTCAAACTCTTGGGCTTAAGTGATTCTCTTGCCTCAGCCTCCCGAGTAGCTTGGACTACAGGTGCCTGCCACAACGCCTGGCTATTTTTTTTTTTTTTTGTAGTTGTCATTGTTCAGCAGGCCTGGGCTGGGTTTGAACCCATCAGCTCCGGTATATGTGGCTGGTGCCCTAGCCAGTGAATTACAGGTACCGAGCCCCTTTTCATTTTCTTAATGCTGTTTTTTACAAATGAAGTTCATTAATTTTGATGTTCAACGTGTGCATTTCCCTTTATACTATAGTTAGTTTTTTATTTTCCACCTAACAAACATTTGCTTCTCCCACGGTCATGAAGATATTCTCCTGTTTCATTTTTATTTATTTTTGAAACAGAGTCTCACTCTATCACACTAGGTAGAGACTGCCTTGGTGTCAGAGCTCATAGCAAACTCAAATTCCTAAGTTCAGGTGATCCTCCTGCCTCAGCCTCCTGAGTAGCTGAGACTACTGACTCCTGCCAATATGTCTGGCTAGTTTTTCTATTTTTAGTAGAAACAGGTCTCACTCTTGCTTAGGCTGGTCTTGAACTCCTGAGCTCAGGCAACTCAGCTCGGCCTCCCAAAGTGCTGGGATCACAGGCAGGAGCTGCCATGCCCAGTTGAGTCTATTATTGTGGTCTTTCTTTCATCAGTGTTTGGTATTTTTTAGCAAACAGATTCTTTGCGTGTTTTGCTAGATTTGAACCTAAGTGTTATGTTTTCTTTTGGAGCTATTGTAAATTCTGTATTTTATTGTTGTTTCCACCTGTTTGTTGTTGGTACATAGAATAGAGGTGATTTTTGTGTATTGCCCTTTATTCTATAATCTTGCTTATTTATGTTTCAGTTTTTTGGTAGATTCCTTTGAGTTTTCCCTGTGAACAACCATGTCATCTACAGGTAGTTTTATTTCTTCCTTTCAAATATGCCTGCAGCATAGACATGTATATAATTTTGCCTCATTGCATAGGTTAGAACTTCCAGGGCTGTGCTGCTTACACATGAGGAGAGCGATGTCCTTCCCTCGTTCCCTACTGGAAGGAAGTGCTCAGTCGTGTGTGCACTTGTGCAGCTGAGCCTGCACAAGTATCAGGTTGACGCTGCTCCTCTTTAGTCTTTGTTCGCTGAGAGATGTCTTGTTCTTAGCATGAATATTGGCCTTTGCCAGATGCCTTTGTGCATCAGGTGATCTGATCATTGATTTTTCTTCTTCAGCTGTTGATAAGGGGGATCACATCAGTTAATTTTCAAATATCAGATTAACCTTGCATCATCTACATCAATCACTTTGGTTCTGGTATATTATTCATTTTACATATTGCTGGATTCAATTTGCTAATATTTTCTTGAAAATTTTTGTGTCTATGAGAGATATCAGTCTATAGGGGTTTAAGGTTTTTGTACTGTCTTTATATGGATTGGAAAGTGTTCCTTCCTCTTGTACCTCCTAAAGGAGATGGCATAAAGTTACTGTATAAACATTTGGCAAAATTCTCCAGTGAAGATATGAGCCTGGGAGGGCAGGATTTTAAAATTACAAATTCAGCTTCTTTAATGGGTATAGGACTATTCAGGCTATCAACTAATTAAATTATTAGAGCTTACATCTTTTTGTTTGTTTGTTTTTTATTTGGTTCATTTTTTTCCCCTTACATTCCAATGGATAGCTTGTACTTTTCTTTAGAATTCTGTCTTGATTTACTTATAAAGTTTTGGGAAAAACCGTTTTGTTTTTGGTGGTTCTAGTATCACAGCATGTGGATGTAACTTCTTGGAACCCACCCCTGCAGCTGTTTCACGGCTTTCCGGCAAGTATGAAAACACTTTCTTCATCCAGGGGCTTTGGATACCAAAGCCAGAGATTGGAGAATTATCCTGCTTGCTGTGCTGCCCGTTAGTCCACGGACAAAGTCTGTTTCTTCTTTTACTTGGATCTGCTTGGATTTTTTTCCCACCACTCCCCCACTGTCTAAACATGATTACTTTCTGCACAGAAAGCAAGCATAATGCCATAATTTTTGCTTCAGTTGCCAAATGTGGCTTTTAAAAACTCAAGGATATTCTATTTCCCCTTATTTTATCCATTTTATTGTTTTTCCTTCTGAAGTCCCCAGCCTTCTGTTATCACTTTCTGTATAGAGAGCTTCCTTTAGCTAAACTTTAAAGGGGGAAGAAAGCCAGCTGGAAACAAACTCTCTTGATTTTTCTTCATTTGACATTTTCGGTTTTGCTGGGTATAGGATTTGCTGCACAGGTAAGCTCATTCTTCTTCTGGATCAATCTGGACCCCCGCCCCCTTCACCATCAGGGGAGCCAGCACCACCCGCAAGGGGATCAATCAGGAGCCTCACTGAGAACAGGAGGTTGGAAAATAACAGAAGAGGAGGGAACACGCTGAGTCTCACCATGCCTCCCTTGGTAGAGTACTGTGGCATCACAGCTCACAGCAACCTCAGACTCTTGGGCTTAGGCGATTCTCTTGCCTCAGCCTCCCAAGTAGATGGGACTACAGGCGTCTGCAACTACCCCCGGCTATTTTCTTTCTTGTTGCAGTTGTCATTGTTGTTTAGCAGGCCTTGGCCAGGTTTAAACCCGCCAGCCCTGGCGTATATGCCTGGTGCTGTAACCATTGTGCTACAGGCACCAAGTCACCCCCAGACAACTTTATAAAGCCAGTACATCCTGATACCGAAGCCAAAGAGGGAGAATTATCCTGCTCACTGTGATGTCCTCCAATTCATGAACGAAGTCTGTTTCTCCTTTTATTTGGATCTGCTTGGATTTCTTCCATCAGTACTGTGTAATTTTCAGCAAACCCTGCAAGTTTTATTAGATTTAAAACTTAGCATCTCAAAATGTTTGAGTGTTTTTAGTGGAATTTTAAGACAATGGAACAGAAAAGAGAAGCAAAAAAAACCCCACACAAATACAACCAATTGTTCTAATTTACATATAGTTATTAGAAATAACAGATATCCTCTGTAAACTCTGCCCAGGTCCTCCCAGTAGCAACATTTGCATAACTATAGTGTAACAGGACTAGAATATTGATATTTAACAAGTCACTGATCTTATTCAGACTTCCTGGTTTGACGTGTACAGATTTGTGTATGTGTCTGTGTGACATTATTAAATGTCAGCATCTGCATAGGTTTTGAGTTCACCACCACAATCAAGATACTCACAGTCCCCGCACCACACAAGTCCCTCATGTTGGCCTTTTATAACCACACTCGATTCCCTCCTGATCCCCCCAAGAACACCCTCAACCCTTAATTCACTAATTCCTAGCAAGCACTAATCTGCCTTCTATTTCTAAAATGTTATCTAAATGGAATCACATGTTAGGAATAGCCACTTCCATGCAGTATAATTCCTTGGAGTTGTATGTCTTAACAGCTGTTTTTTTATTGTCAAGTAGCATTCCACCATAGACTTGCAAATAGTTTGACCCTTTGAAGGACATCTGACCCGATTACAGTTTTTCTCTATTATAAATAAAGCTGCAATAAATATTTATGTACAGGTTTTTGAGTGGACACAAGTTTTCAGGGAAGCAGAAGTGAGAGGTATTTCAAAAGACATGCTTAGACACCATTGCTTGAGTCTACATCAAGCTATACCTGAAGCCAGTACATACATTAAATTTCTTGGGTACTAGGAGGTTTACATTGCTTGCTTTAGGTTACTGACCAGTACTAACACATCAGATATCATACATATTCTCAAATGAAGACTTCAGAGGAAGGGGTATGATTTGGGGGACGGTGTTTTATAAATGTACCTTAGAGAAACAAATATTATTAGAAATTGTTGTATATATCAGGATAGCACAGAATATTTTTGTTATTGTAGTTTAAAAGTGTCCTCTGTTGATCCAGAAACACCAACCTTTACATAATTATAATTCTTAAGATATCACTTATAAATGGAGCTCATTTGGAAGCATATTTAGTGAGTGTATTATTTCCTTTTTTAAAAAATTTTTTTATTTTTGCAGTTTTTGGCCAGGGCTGGTTTTGAACCCACCACCTCCGGCCCTACTCCTTTGAGCCACAGGTGCCACCCTGTACTATTTCCTTTTTTTCTGTTCTGGCCAGCTACCAAGATCTCCTAACAGGAACTTCAATTAAAGTTTTATAGGAGCTGTCTCGAAATGAGAAATTTGAAACAGAGTTTATATCTGTGGACTCAATCTACTCTAGTTATAAGACTAAAATGTATAAATACATTTTGGTTAAAAAAAGGTAGTTTGAGAAACATTACACACAACAAAACTCCTTCAGTCCTCAGGCCTTGAATCCAGCTCTAGGGGAGTGTGTCCAGAGAGAATACACGGCAGAGTACTGTGGAGATGCAGTGGGGGAACATTTTCCACTGGGGAATGTTCAAGAAATATTAGGACACGTAATGCTATTTTGTGTCTTCTCTGACCTTTGTCCTCTTCTCATTATGCTAATCAGTAAGAGCTGTCAAACACAAGAACCTTGTTTTAGGGAATGCTTCACGCCTTCACCAGGATAATGCTGAGAAAGATAACCCAGAGGTACAGGGGAAGGTCATAGGGGATGGATAATGAATACTGATGAGGAATCTGAAGGTGTCCTCTCCCCCCATCTCCATTTCCCAGCGTAATTCTCATAATCATTGGAAGAGACACCAGACTTTCTAGAGACATGGAGAGGTGGAGGGAGGCCTTGGGTTTGGATAGAAAGCATCTACTCTGTGGGGTTGGAGGATTTAGGACCATCTGGTCACACCTTGGTACTAAAGGTGCATTTACATTTCTTAGTCTTGCACTTGTGGAAAGTCAAGAGCTCTGCATGGAGCTGCAGGCACAGCCTGGAGGGATATGAACAGGGTCCCTGCTAACAGAAAATGTAGGGTCTTGAACAGAATTTCTCCCAATGTGGACCATTTATATCGGAATGACTTGGGAACTTGTTAGACAGGTTTCAGGGGGCAATCCCAGATATATACATATAAAAAATCAGCCTGGGAATCTGTTTTCCTTTTAGAGAAACATCTTATAAATCGCCTCAGTCCTCACAACTGCATTCTTATTGTTTTACAATTCCATGATCATTCTGAAAAGGTGAAAACCAAAAAGAAAGTAAAATGAAAGAAAATTTAAGGTAAGAACAAAAACCCTGAGGAAGATCACAAAAACTTTTTCCAACAGCAGACACAGTTCGGGATGCATTAAGGACAATCACTACTAACCTGGGAAAAACCAAGAACCCAGAGAATACTCATCCCACGCTTCTGTCTGTCTGTCTTCTTAGGTGCTATCTGGGGGGAGGCGACTCACAGCAGGACGCCCTCCACACCAGCCCCTCCACAGGGGGAGGCCCCCGGCTCTTCTCCACCAGGTCCTTCCTCTCCCCTCCCTCCTCCCCCTCCCGGCCTCTCCTCCCCCCCGCCCCTCCCCCTCCTCTCGCCCACACCCCCCCCCCCCGTCCCTCCCCACTCCCCTTCTCCATTCCCTCGGCCCATCCCGGCTTCCCAGGCTCCGGCTTACTGCCCCTCCTCCTCCCCAGCCTGGGCTGGTTCAGAGCTGGAGGCGTCCCCACCTAAGTCCGCATCGGGAAGTTTGGGGTAGCACCGAGCCCCGCAGAACCTGGCATTAAAAACCGGCTCTCCGCAGACTTCTGCGCCAACGCCCGAGCTGCTCCGCACAGACCCAGGTCCCAGGGCAGAACCCCGTACTCGCCCTCGCCCCGCCCCGGACTCGTCCTCGCCCCGCCCTCGCCCCGCCCCGGCAGGCGCCGCTAAGGGGCTTTCCGACAGGCGCCGCGGCCGCCCCAGCAGTGACGTCATGGACGCGCGCCGGACGTAGGAGAGGACCCCGTCGCGACCTCATCCTCTCGGGTCCTTGAGCCGGAGCCGACAGAATAGCCATGGCCCTGAGGCTCCTGAGGCTGGTCCCGGCGTCGACGCCCGCGCCGGTCCTGGCGGCGGGCGCCCAGCGCGTGGTGAGGGCGCGGCGGAGTGCGGGCGTGAGTCGCGGGCGGGAGCCGGCCCTGTTCTCTCTCGGACACCGCCCTCCCCTGCTCCCCGGCCTCCGGGCGGCGGCTGCGGGGTCTCTCTGCGGGGACCGACTTTCCTCACAATGTTTGGTCCTTAGTTGTGCGCGCTCCCCAGAGGGGCCGCGAGCAGGGGGCGACCGTACGGAGGGGATGGGCCGCCGACCGCCGGCACCGCGCCCACTGCAGTTGCGGCGGAGGACGTGCGCGCTGCGGGCCTGGGGCCGCCGTTGGTTCGTCACTCAACTCAGGCTGCAGCTTATCTAGCGCCGCTTACGCGTCAAGCCTTGCTAGGTGCTGGGGTGAAGTGATCTTAGTAGAAACAAAACATTTGGGTTAGATTTGGAACTGTTAGAACGTCTCATGATAGAGAACAGGGCGGAGACATTCGACACAGAGGAAACAAGAAGCTAGAGAACTGCTGGAAACATTAGGACACCTTTTTTTAAACGACAGTGGTTGTAGCTTCTTTGCTTGTGAGTAGAGCTACATTGATGTCAGATTGTAGTGGGACTTCACCTTTGCGCTAAGAATTTTGATCAGCATAGGGCTTTGAGCAGAGGAGTGTAATAATTTTATCTACAAAATCGTATAAATGTTTTTAGGAGGTAATTTGAGCTGCAAAGGGAAGAGAGAAAGGAAGGTGGTCATCTCTTTAATGCCTGGTGTTCTGGGACCTTGGTTAGTGCAAGTGAGAGCCCCAGAACAGAGGCGACGCTCCGCTGTAACCCGCACGCTGTGCAGACCCACCTCTAACAGTGTGTTCACTTCTGGGCGTTGCGCTCAAAACGGGATGTGGGGCAACTTCAGGAGGTCCCGAGGAAAATGAGTAAGATGACAAGGGCATATATCTTGCTACTTGATGAATACTTAAAGGAATTGGAAATGGGTCAGGAAAGATTAGTTATTCCATATGATTCCAGAGGGCAGAAGGATGAGACTGAGAATGGAAAGGAAATTATAGAGAAAACTATGAAAACTCTGTTATGAAACACGTTCTAAAGATTTCAAAGTCAGAAAACTGTTGCTTGATACATAAGTTACTGTGTATCTGCTTTGCGCCAACCTGAGGTATATTCCAAGTTTTGGACACCAGTGGGGAAACAATTCATACATGGCTCAGAGGTAGCCTGCTTGAGAGAGTAATTAATTTCTGAGGTGCAGCATTCCCCCCACACCCCACTTGCTCTACCCCATCTCTTCTGTTCCCCATTCCACTTGGCATCAGCTGCACTGGTCTTTGGCTGATCCTTGCAGTGTCCTTGCCTCAGGTCATTTGCACTTTACTCAGATGTCCACTTGGTCACTTCTTCACCAAGTTTGTTCAGATGTCACTTTCTTGGTAAGGACTTCATGGCCACCTATTTTGACAAAACAGCCTATCCCATGTGCCATGCCTGGGCCCATCCTCTGCTTCTGTCTCCACAGCACTTATTTAATATACACTGTCATTATTTGCTTTGTTATCCTGTGGGCTCATTGCTGTCCCCATTGTCTAGAAAAGTGCTTGGTATGTGGTAGGCCCTGAGTAAATACTTGTGGAATAAGTGAGCAAATACCATACAGTAGCTACAGAATAAATTAAGTAGTCCCAAACTGTTAGGGGTTTGAGGTTTTTGAAATACGTAGACACCTCACCACGGTTTAATAGTGCAGTCCTCTGTGGCTGGACCTCTGTTAGCATTGCTGGAGTGAACCTTTCCTCCAGTGAACCTTTTGATACACAGGCTCCCATTGTTTCCCTGCTGTGATTGCGTGTGCAGGTATTATTTATAAAAATGGTATCACATAGCACTCTCTCTGTTCTTTTTTTTCTTCTAACTAAAGCCATGCCGTATTCAGATTTCCTCAGTTTTTCTCCAGTGTTCTTTTTCTTTTCCAGGATCTCATTTAGAAGATCACTTGACATTTAACCACCCTGTCTCTGGGTTGTGTCTGTTTCACAGACGTTCCTTGTTTTAATCACCTTGGCAGTTTTGAGCAGTTCTTGGCAGGTATTTTGTCCTTCAGTGGGACTTGCTAATGTCTTTCTCACGGTTAGACGGGGTTACATGTTCTTGGGAGGAAGACCACAGAGGTAAAGTGCAATGGGCACACACTGTGAATGTGACTTAACATGGCTGATGTTGACTGCAGCCACGTAGCTGAGGTGGTGAGGTAGTTTCTGCACTGTAAATTTACTCTTTTTTTCTTATTTCCTTCCATATTGTACTTTCAGGAAGGAAGTCATTGTGTGCAGCCAACCCTTCAGGAGGGTTGAGTTTATGTTTCCTTCCTTGAAGGCAGAATCAATGTGAATTACTTTTAATTCATCTGCTTTGGCGATTTTTCCCTTCTCCCGCATTTACTTATTTATTCACTCATTTATTTCAGTATATATTCATAGGTATTTTATGCTTTGGGTTATAATTCTGCTTTATTTTACTGCCCATATTCTAGCTTTGGCCATAGGGCAGTTTTTCAGTTGGCTACTTTGTGTGAGAGAGAGTGAGCACATCCTTACTTTCTGGCACTACAAGATGGTCCAGGCCTAGAACCGTCCATTTCTCCAAAAAACCCTTGTTCCTTTCACTGGAAACTAGATCTGGATCCTACATGTGGTCCAGTTACTGCTGGGACATTGTTTTTTCTGGGCCCTCTCAGGTGAAGTGGCAAAGAGATAAACTAATCTGAGTATGTGCAAATCTCTATGCATTTCTGTAACTGTCTGTGTTTGAATTAAACTAAATGTGAGTTCATAGTAATGTCCGTAACCACATGGGTCATCCCAGCTTTTCTCCTCGCATATCTGAACCTTCCACTCAACAGTGCATACTTGGCTCCCACTGGTGGCCGTTCATTTGCTTGCTTGCTGACTTCTAGTATACTTCCTGCATGTTCTGGAGCAGTATCGGCACCGCTGACCCTTGGCCCTGTGGGATGCGTTTTTATTAACTGGAGCACAGGGATTACATGCAGTTTACAGATTGTTATCATTTCTTAACATCTTTCCCCCCTGCTTCAGTGAGTGGTTTTGTGCATTTGTAGCACAGTGCATCACTGTCACAGCCTGCCTCCCATCCTGGGATCCTCCTACCTGAATGCATCTTTAAAAATATTCATGTGGAGGCTGAGCGCGGTCACGCCTGTAATCCCAGCACTCTGGGAGGCCAAGGCGGGTGGTTTGCCTGAGCTCAAGAGTTTGAGACCAGCCTGAGCTGAATGAGACCCCTTCTCTAAAAACAGCCGGGCTTTGTGGCAGGTGCCTGTAGTCCCAGCTACTCAGGAGGCTGAGGCAAGAGAATTACTTGAGTCCAAAGTTCGAGGTTGCTGTGAGCTGTGATGCCATGACACTCCACCAAGAGTGACAAAATGAGACTGTCTCCAAAAAAAAAAAAAAGAAAGAAAGAAAAGAAAAAGAAAGAAAATTCATGTTGAATTCATTCTTTGTGCTGTAAAGTTCTGTGGTTTTGACAAATGTATTATGACAGGCCTCCCTCATTACAGATCATAAAGAGTAGTCTCAGTGGAAAATCCCCTGTGTCTTGTGCATTAAACTTTTCCTCCTTTCCAAACACCTGACACCAGAGATCTCTTTACCATCTCTATAGTTTTGCCTTTTGGGGAATGTCATGTAATGAGACATATAATATAAACGTCACCTTGTCAGATTGCTTTTTTTTCCTTAAAAATACCATTTAAGATTAAGATTCACTTGTGTCTCTGTGGCTTGCTAACTGATTTTTTAAATCACTGAATAGTGTTTCCTGAATGGATGTCCCACACTTTTTTTTTTTTTTTTTGTAGAGACAGAGTCTCACTTTAGCACCCTCAGTAGAGTGCTGTGGCTTCACACAGCTCACAGCAACCTCCAACTCCTGGGCTTAAGCGATTTTCTTGCCTCAGCCTCCCGAGTAGCTGGGACTACAGTTGCCACCACAATGCCCGGCTATTTTTCTGTTTTGCAGTTCTGCCGAGGCTGGGTTTGAACCTGCCACCCTCGGTGTATTGGGCCGGCGCCCTACTGACTGAGCCACAGGTGCCGCCCGATGTCCCTCACTTTTATCTGTTCAGCTGTAGAAGGGCATCTTGGCTGCTTCAGGTTTGGGCAGTTATGGGAAAAGCTGTTAATACGTGTGTCATGCAGATTTCTTTATGGAAATACAAGTTTTTTCTTTTTTTATACCAGTTGGGTAATACCTAGGGCAGTGATTACTGGATCATACAGTAAGTCTCATGTAGTAAGATCATATAGTAAGTGTTCCCGGTGGTCCACGTTCTTGTCAGTACCTGGGGTTGTCAGTCACTTGGATTTTTAGCCATCCTAACAAGTGTATAGTGGCGTCTTGTTTTAACTTATTATTTCCTAATGACTGGTGGTGTTGAGCATTTTTTATGTGCATATTTGCTATTTGTGTATCTTCAGTTTTTGAGATCTGTTCTCATAATATTGCCCATTTTTAAATTGAGTTGTTTACATTTCATTCTTCTTTGTAACCTGTTTTCCCCCTTCTGTAATTAAATCAAGATTGAGAAAGGTCTCCATATATATTTTAAAATATCCTTTATTTTTTAATTCTATAATGTATTTTATTATTTTAGTGAGCACTTAGTACTCTCTAATAGCAGTGTGTTTTAATTTTTTAACTACTCTTCTGTCAGACATTAATGGGTTTCCGTGTCCCTGTCTGATTCTGTAGACTGCTTCTCACTGAGGGTCCCTACAGGCACAGCTCGGCACCGAGGACTGGGGTCCCCCGGGCTTGTTACTGTTTAGAGATTCAGGTGGCAGTCACTGTCTTGTTCTGACATTGCACATTATCATTTCTAAAAAATCAAATATTTCCCACTTCAATACATGAAAAAATATTTTTTCCTTGTTAATAGTCTTTTTTTTTTGTAGCAAGGTTGAACACTTTGTCATGTGGTTATTGACTATACACTGGTGTCCTAAAAGTCACCATACATACAGAAAATGGGAAATTATAGCTCAATTTACCTTTATTACAAAATAGTCTCTACATTTTGGCCACCACTTTCTACACAAACACATGACATCGTCTCTTCTACCATGGTGGATACATTCTAGGTTATCTGGTTTCCTGTGTGTGAAGACTTTTGAGACACCCTGCGTTTAATACTTTAAGCTGCACTTCTACCCTTGATCTGTACACTCTATGTACACTAAGGCTATAATTCTACAGTGTTTGTTGACATTTTTCAGTTAATGCCTTTTGATTATACTTGTTTTTGTTTGGAGGATAATTTTGACTTTAACGTGGGGAATAGATAAGGGCTGCTAAGGACAGAAGATAAAGCTGGCCATGCCTGGCAGAGGAGGGATGTGGGGAGGGCTGGGAGGACATCTGCAGAGTCAGAGCTGGGTAGGACACGTTGCACCAGAGATTGGAGAGTCAGGGTTTTTTGTGTGATCTGGAGTTTGAGGAAGGAGGAAGATAGCAAAGACCACTCTCAAATTTGCTGTCTTTTGCTTGTCGGGTAGTGGTTAGTCCCTGGTGGATGGTGGGCGAAGGCAGACTTGCGGGTCAGGGCGTGGGTGTTGCTTTTCAGCGTTAGAACTGTTAGTTTTCAGGGGGCTTTGGAACATCTAGGTAGCACAGTTTAATAGGCAGTGGTCAGGAGCTCAAGACAGAAGCCTGGATTGCAGAAAAGTTTCCCATTCCCTTCCCCTGTCCCCTTCCCCTGCCTTTCTTCTATCCATCCATGCCATTTTTATTGAACATAGTAAGCATATTCAGTAAACGTGTCAGGCCCTGTTCCAGGCCCTAAGGACAGAGCATTGAACAAACAGACAATACATCTGCCCTGTGGAGTTTTCAGGGTTGGGGGTGGGAAGGAGAACAGATTCTTAAATAAGTAGGTATAAAGATGTAGATGCTGACATTTTTATCTCCAAGGGGCTGTCGTATTTTTACATAACAGGTGCTAATGCCTGGAGTGAACAGAATGGTCACATTGTGTGTTGTGTGGTGTTGTGTTTTTTAGGGAAGAATCCACACCAGTGTACGGTGCGAGCTGCGCTATGGATTCTTGGCATACCTGCTTGGTGAAAGAATAATGAAAAAACTGACAAGACACAGCAAAGTGATAACTGTGGATGGCAACATATGTTCTGGGAAAGGCAAACTCGCAGGAGAGATAGCAGAGAAGCTGGGTATGCATTTTTGTTGTGCAGAATCACGTCTTTTTCTGAGATACGTGGCTGCTTATCGCACTTGGACTTTAATATTGACTAGATGGAATTGGGCCTGAGGTGGGTGTTTTACATTTTTGTTGATTTGAAAAGGCTATTTTTAATCTTTCAGATTTGGAAAATTAAGGAAAAAAACTATTCTAATCGTTTATTTAAATTGAATTTTTATCTTGGTAGTGTAAGCAGTACACTTCCAATAAACTGTCGTGTTTGAACTTTTTGACATCCTCTGAGACCCAGAAAGCTGTGACTGCACTTGTGTGCAGATGGGTAAACTCAGTGAGATAAGCAAAGCCACTCACACGGGGGCTCCTTCCAGCAGGAACTCGGTGCAGGGCAGGTCTTTGGCTCAGGTACTTGCCTTTCACACGTGCTCAGCCTGTTGTCTTTGGTACCTTGCGTGTTCCCTGTGTACACCATGAAACACAGGTGTGGGTGCAGCTTTCCGCACGTCTTGTCTTCAGGGACAGTCCCTGGTGATGGGATTCAGGTGGGCTGTGTGTCTTAGTCCCTGCTGCTGGGTGTAGGAGGGACTGGTCCCTGTGAGGCCTCACACAGCTGTTTCTCTTCTCAGGCATGAAGCACTTCCCTGAAGCGGGGATACATTATGCAGACAGCACTACAGGAGATGGAAAACCCCTTGACGTGGAGTTCAGTGGCAACTGCAGTTTAGAGAAATTTTATGATGATCCGAAAAGTAATGATGGCAACAGTTACCGCCTGCAGTCCTGGCTGTACGCTAGCCGTCTCCTCCAGTATGCGGACGCCCTGGAGCACCTGCTCAGCACTGGTGCGTACCCTGGGCAGGTGGCCACGGGACATACAGAATTCAGGCATTTAAAATTGTCACTAAGTACAGCTTTTCTTTAGGGGTATTCAATGGGCTAAGTTCTATCTTGTCAAAGATTATCAGTTCCCTGAAATCCATGTTATTTTTGCTTCAGAATAAAATTAACTTAATATTTCGCTGTTGCACACTTGAGTGAGATTTATGGATTGTATGGAATTTTCATGCCAGTGCTTTAAGCACATAAGTGAACTGTGTCAAAATGATAGAGGAAAGAGAAGGTGGAAGCCACCGGAGGAAGTGGAGTCACACTTACAGATCACACTTACAGAGACGGTGTGGGTGTCCCATAGTTGTGTGGATGACAACTAAATAGGGTTGTCTTGCAGGGTGTGGGATGGGCTAGCATTTGTAAAGCCACATGGAAGAAGTCAACCTTGAGGGGATGGCAGAAGTAGGAGGCAGGACCCGCAGGATGCCTGGGCTTGTGCTGGAAGAGGGGCTGTGTCCTTGGAAGTTATCCAAAGCTGGGGAGAAGTGGACAGGGGCTATGTGTCAGGCAAGGTCCAGAGCCTGGCAGGTCGGCACCAGGAGTCAGGAAACAAAGTTAGGAGAAGAGGGAGGGTGGCCAAACGGGGCAGGAACGCAGGTCGTGACTGTGTCGAATGAGGGCAGCTCCAGCCGGGGCTGTGTCAGTGTCTGGGAAACGGCAGCCCAATCCCACAACATCCTGGAATTGGACAGCAGGTGCACTGCTGGTAGGTGGTCAAAGCTGCCCTGCCATGTGGCTCTGAATTCACAGGGAGAAGCACACAGCATGCACGTGTGTAGGAGAGAGGGCGACTGTGTGGGGTCTGTGCATCGTGTCCTGTGTGGCCAGTGCTCCTGATGGACTTGTTCACACACACAAGCTCAGCTGCACAAGAGGGTTGGTTTCATTGGGTCTGGGCTGTAAGCAATATATTTCTAACCACACCCCCGGATAGCCAATGGGACTAGTTCACAAAGCTGTGTCCAGGTCCCCACATATAAAGTATGTGTCCCTGAAACATGGGTTAATGCTCTCACCTCACAGTCCCAGTCCCAGAGGGGTCTGGTTATTGTCTTGCTTTTTTATCATCTTATTAGTGATTCTTTTTTCTTTCTTTTTTTTTTTTTTTTGAGACAGAGCCTCAAGCTGTCACCCTGGATAGAGTGCTGTGGCATCACAGCTCACAGCAACCTCCAATTCCTGGGCTCAAGCGAGTCTCTGGCTTCCGCCTCCCAAGTAGCTGGGACTACAGGCGCCCCCCACAACCACCCGTCCATTTTTTGGTTGCAGCCACCATTGTTGTTTGGCGGGCCCAGGCTGGATTCGAACCCACCAGCTCAGGTGTACGTGGCTGGCGCCTTAGCCCGTTGAGCCACAGGCGCCGAGCCGATTCTTTTTTCTTATGTGAATGTAAGCCCTGATTTTGGTTAGTGTTACTCCTAAAGAAAAACTGTGGCCTGCTGTCCACCTCTTGAGCCCTGCACCGGGCTTACAGGCTGACTCCAGACTCCTTCTGAAGCGCACTTCAGTTCTGTCTCCTGTTTTTTAAAATGAAAAGGAAACATTTTTCTTATTGAATAAAATCTTTTCCTTTTGTACTGGCCTTTTTGTGGGCCAAGTCATTCTAGGAGCTTGGGACGCCATAAGGAGGGAAGCTCGGGTTTTAGAAGGGGATGAGGACTCGCCCTGGAAACAAGAGTGTCAGGTCCTGAGCAAGTGAGGAGTTGGGCTGGGGCTGTTCTCTCAGGGTAAGGTTAGCTACGGCCTGGGCCCAGGCACAGAAACCACAGGGAGAGGGGCAGGACCTGGAGACTTGTTTGCTGAGCTGTGTGAATGTCTACAGGGAGCTGCTGTGATAGCAGCACTTGGCTGGGCCAGGCTGGGGAAGTGGCATGGGCACTGTGGGTGGGACAGATTGTTTAAAATAGAAGCACTTGATGAAACAATGTCATATTGCTAAAAACTGAAAAGGTATTACAGTTTTAAAAATGATTTTCCACTTATTGAGATGTGTATGTTCTTTTGAATGTATTTGGTATAGAAATGGAATTGTAAATGACTTTTTTGTATTTTAAAATGAGATGACAGGGTTTGCAGTGCTTCACTGCCTTCCTGGCTCCTGATCTTTGTTTCCCTGTTTCCATAGGACAAGGGGTAGTGTTGGAGCGCTCCATCTTCAGCGACTTTGTCTTCCTGGAGGCCATGTACAACCAGGGATTCATCCGGAAGCAGTGTGAGTTGGTGCTGCAGGGAGGTCCGGGCGTGTGGTGCGCGTGATAGCCTCGCTTCACAGCCAGCGTGTTTGTGAACGTCTGTTACAGGGTGGGTAGGGGCCATTGGTGGGAAACTTCCACAGGAAAGAGGCCTGGCGAGGTCCTTCTACTTCTCTGTCTCCTCAACAGCTTTTTTGGTCCTGTCGCAGGCCCCTGTGCAAACAGTTGGGCTGGGCTCATGCACAACTTGACCCTCAGCCCCCACTTCCTCCCCCTTCTCCCCTCGTGGCCACTTGCCTGACCCCACCTGCAGGGGTCGCTGTGCCGGAGCTCCTGTTTCCCGTGTGTGACTTTATGGAGTTGTGATGTCCTGCTCTTCCTGTCCTTGCGCTA
Organism: Perodicticus potto; assembly: GCA_963574655.1. Taxonomy (NCBI): domain Eukaryota; kingdom Metazoa; phylum Chordata; class Mammalia; order Primates; family Lorisidae; genus Perodicticus; species Perodicticus potto. The sequence goes on from CAUYRH010072965.1 coordinate 17,415, forward strand.
CTACATTATCATCGCAGCCCTTTCTTTTCACTGACTCATTGCTGTTCTCAGGACGTTAGGGAGGGTAGCCTTATGTTGGGGGGGATTTGGGAAGGTGGCAAATGGCAAGGGATACAGAGTCCTTGAGAGAAGCAAGGTCACACACAGCTAGGCGTGTGTTGGGCAGTGCTTTGCGCGAGCCAGTGGTTAGTCTGACTGGTACACTGTCATCTGTGTGCTGGGGTGGCTGGGACCGTGGGAAGCCGAAATCTGGGAGGTCAGAGTGTGTGTCATGGGTCGGTGAATGGGAAGATTCAAGCCGTGGGGTGGGGGGATTACTCTCAATCTGCTCAGATGTCCTGGCGTGTAGGGAGGGTCCATTAGGGGGCTCGTGCACCTTGGACATGCTAAGCAGCAGCTCCGGCCAACTGTGCACTGCCAGGCCCTGTTTCAGGTGCCAGGGATGTGCAGACGCCGGACAAGGCTTCCACAGTCCTGGGGTTCGGGGATGTGCATTGAACCAATGTGGGTGGTTAATTGCAGGACAGTGTACTTAATGGCTCCGCGGTATCACTCCTGGGTGTGATGGAAGCAGATGGGACAAATGTCTGACTGGTTGGAAGATTGGAGAGTTGTCGGGGACAGCATTGGTGATGAGTGGCCTCGGAGGAAGGGACATGCAGGGATGAGGGAGAGCCTGCGGTGGCCTTTCACAGGGAGGGCAGGGGCTGCGTGAAGAGGCTGCGCCCCGGTTAGGACCCTGGGAAGTTGCCCTGAGAGTGCTGAGGAAGGGGGAAGGGGTGCACAGCAGGGGTGTAGTTAGAGTTGTAGTTGAGAGTAATCCCAGGCTTTTGGTGAGGAGAGAGTCAGAGGGCAGGAGCCTAGCTAGGAGGAAGTTGGGATGAGACACGGACAGCAGGGGGCTGGGACCAGGTGGAGGTGTGTTGCTGAGGGACATAGTGGGCAGGCCTGGGCAGGGCCCCGAGGGGCACCTGGGGAGAGTGGTGGGGCCTGCCTGGTTGGTGCGCTACCCAGGAGGAAGGACACACAGGGTTAGCGGCTAGACTGTTGGGTGCTCCCAAACCATGAGTGATGCCTGCGGGCAGTTTGGCATCTGTGCTGAAGTCCTGAGGACAGCCCTGGGCTGGAGACAGTTTGGGGCACAGCACTGCCAGTGGGCTCACTTGTCTTGGGGAGTCTCCAGGGGGGATGGCGGGAGCTGAGACCAGATACCTGGGGGTGGTGGGAGCCCCTGGAGATTGACACAGGCTGGTCAGTGCAATGCACAGGGAGCCGTGCACTGTGGTGAGACAAGAGGCCAGTGCTGGACTTCACCTTGAAGTTTGCTGACTTTAGCTGGAGTCATTTTGGTGATGGGTTGGGGGAAAGTGAATGGCATTGGCTGAGGGAAAGGTGGCGGATGACAGGTGTGAACTGCTGAAGAAGTAGGAAGCTGACTGGAGTAAGGAGAGTGGAGACTTGGCAGGAGCGGGGGAAGTGGGGCTTCGCCTTAGTGATGGGAGGGGCTGGCCTTGTGGAGGCTCAGGGTTAGGATGGTTAGGACACCAGCCTGGCGGTGCCCACGTTGGCCTCAGTCTGGTGCTTTGGTCACGCCTCTTTACTTGTGGCCTTTCATGTTCCTCCTGGTCACATCGCCCCTGACTTCGGGTCAAAGGCCCATCCTGAGATGGCCTCTAAAGTGAAAGTTGTTAAGACTGGTCACCAGAACATTTTCTGTAAAACAAAATAATAATTGTTGGGCGGTGCCTGTGGCTCAAGAGAGTAGGGCACTGGTCCCATATGCCGGAGGTGGCGGGTTCAAACCCAGCCCCGGCCATCACTTCTGGAAGGTTCTACCATGTAGAAATCTGCAGAGGGTGGTGTCTCAGCCTTGCATCTGTGGGTGGTAGTTTCATTCCACGCACACTGGGGCGTGATCTCCATGTGGGCGCCTGGCACAGTCGGGGTTGCACAGGACACAGAGTGCGGGGCCCTCTTCAGTAGGAACCCTCCTCAGCACCATGGTTTTCACGTGACCGCCGCCTGTACGGCGTGTTCTGCCTAGAGGTAACTTCAGCAGGATTATTTGTCAGCCTGTTCTTGGTTTATTTTATGTCCCTAAATCTGATTCAGCAAGTATTTCTGTATAGCTGATTAAGTTTATAAAATATGCTAAACTTGGGTAGGCGTAGCTTGACATTTTTCAATTTAGTTATTTGAACAACAAAGTATTTATTTATTTTAGCAATAAAGTATTTAAAAGTGTTTTTTACTTCCTAGGGAAGACAAGACTCTTTTACCTAGTATTAGTATAAAAATAAGGCTCTGGTGGTACCTGTGGCTCAAGGAGTAGGGCGCTGGCACCATATACTGGGGTGGCGGGTTCAAGCCCTGCCCAGCCAAAAACTGGAAAAAAAAAAAATAGGGCTCGATGTGTTCCTGCTCAGAGATGGACGCTCGCATGGCCTCCACCTGGCCTTGGAAGTAAAGTGGGCTCTTAAATGTGGCCAGGATGCAGTAAAGACCTGTTGTTAAGTGCTATTAAGGTCACTTTTTAAACCCTGTATTCACTTTCTCTGGGTCTGATCCTCGTGGTTTGTAAATACAGTGGAGGTGGGAAGTGCTGTTCACGAAGCTGCTGTGGCCTCCACGGTGGCTGTGTACAAACGCTTCCCGCTCTGGGAAGCCAGGCACGTGCCACGTGTATGGTCAGCGGTCAGCAGACAGGCTGTGGCCATTGTGTGATCTGCAGACTGATACACAGCGCTGAGAATTTCATGGACCTTGTGGGAACTAGTGTAGAGACAGTTTGGTGACAGGTGGCAACTCTGTCCCGTGTGCAGGTGTGGACCACTACAACGAGGTGAAGAACGTGACCATCTGTGAGTACCTGCCTCCCCACCTGGTGATCTACGTCGACATGCCCGTCCCGGAGATCCAGAGTCGCATTCAGAGGAAGGGAGACGTAAGTCGGCATCTCTCAATGTCTCCCCCGTGACTTTTGACGTGGGGCAGCACTCAGAAGGCCTGGTTACAGTGGCCTCACTGGGAGGGGTGCCGTGGGGTGTCTCCTAGTGGACAGGGCCAGCAGGTGCAGGGGCTGCTTCCTGCCGTGCCCTCCAGCCCCACTGCTGTCCCCAGCGCCCCTCAGATGGTCTCATGAGGACAGTGAGGCCCCGACAGACCTTCCTCTGCCTTTTTGTTCTCCAGTGGGGTTTTCATGTCCTGTCATTTTCCTGCAAGTTGAAAACAATTTCTACTATTTTTTCAGGTCACTACTCCCGTCTGTTTGACTCGCATTTTGCCTTTTCCCTTTTTCCTACATAGTGATTCTATTATACAATAGTAGAGCAGTGATCTCCACATACATCCATTTATTCTTTTTATAGTTTTGAGTCTAATTAGGTGGCCTGGAAACTCCATCTTCTGAAGTCACCTTGTGGCCCTCCATAGACCCCTCAGTGTGATGAGGGGACCATCTTCACCCTGTGGCCCGTTCTTTTTAGGGTTACGGTATTTTTACTGAAAAGAAATGCAGGCTGCCCGTCTGCTCGGCATTCCAGGGCCCGTCAGCACTGGAGTTCTCATGGGTGTTCATAAATGACCTTGCTGATGGTAGGTTCTTGTCTGAGCAACAAAAAAGCCCCATTTGTCTTTCACTGTTACTGAAAGGATGATCCCTCCTGCTTTCCTGCTTTCTTTCCGTAGTAAACACAGTGTGATGTCTGTCTGTCCCCATTTATTGCTACCCTGTCCCTTTTAAAAGGGGCTGTTCTTAAGTCTGCTGTATAGTTTAGACTTTTCAAAAAGAGGGAACTGCAAGTTAAAAATATCTAATGGTTTCTCAATGAAATAATTGTAGATCCCTTTGCTTCTTACACTGGCATTGAGAAAAATGAAGGCATCTATTCAGAATTCTTTGGTTATCTGGGATAATGGTATTTTAGAAATGATTCTAAGGTCTGAAGTAGAGCTGTCAGCTTTTCTATTTTTCCAGGTAAAATCTTAGGTGCATACTTTGTCACCAGCTGAGATAACCACACTTTTTAAAAGAGACGCTATGTCGCTAATGGTGTGTTTTCTTATTTTGAGTTTTTGATGTACTCATGGCTGTATGTTGCAGCCCTTGGTCATAACATCCCAAAACCACTTCTTCACTATAAGAAAACAAGCAGATTTTACTTAATTTTTTTTAATATTAACAAGTCAAACCTCTTAGATGGCTGTGTCTTTTATGTTGTATGTTGTGTTTCTAATATAGAGTTCCTTGTATAATTTACCTTCATTTAATCTCATTTTACTTGGAACACGGCCAAAGATAGAGGTGAGGGCGCATCGCCTGCTTAGTACCTTGTGGCTTTCACTCGCTCCACTAGCTCTGAGGACCTCCCAGGCAGGGCATCTGCTCTGGCACCCAGACTGTCTCTGCCCCATCCAAGTCCTATCAAAAAATAAAAACCCAATTTCAGTATTTTCCTGAGAGAAAATATGCTTCTCTTTTTTGACAGATGAAGATGCAGAGCTGCCTGTGTTGTGCATTTCCCTGTGCCCGGTCTCGTTGCTGGAGTTACAGGTGTTCAATAAGTACTTTTTTTTTTAAAGATAGTCTCACTCTGTCACCCTGGGTAAGAGTGCCCTGATGTCGTAGCTCACAACAACCTCAAACTCCTGGCTGATCCTCTCGCCTAAGCCTCCCAAGTAGCTGGGACTACCACCCATTTCTATTTTTAATAGAGACGGGGTCTCACTCTTGCTCAGGCTGGTCTTAAACTCCCGAGCTCAGGTGATCCTCCCTCCTTGGCCTCCCAGAGTGCTGGGATAACAGGCATGAGCCATTGCATCAGACCAAAAAATAACTCTGTGAATGGTGTTTTTTGTTTGTTTTTTAACAGCTTTAGTGAGGTATAATTTATACTCTGTGAAATTCATCCATTTTAAGGGTACAACTCAGTGGTTTTTAGTATATTTACTAGGTTTTTGTAACTGTCACCCAATCCAATTTCGGGATAGTGTCCTTATGTTGTAAGTTGAAACAGTGGACCTGATGGTTCCTCATTTCCTTCCTCTCTCCTGCCCACAAAGACTTACCGGGCTTGACTGTGCTGGGCACTCTGGTGGTGCCGGGGGCTTGGCATTGAGCAGAATGCACGAGGTCCGTGCTCCAAGAGCTCCTGTTCAGATGGGGACTCTCAGTACATAAGGAAATAAGTAAAAAACATATGAAATAGAGGTCAGTCCCACGAAGAGAACACAATCGGGTAAGAAGATAAAATAACAGCCTTTGGTATTGCCAAACTGTAAGGAGTTTTAGATACTGAAATCTGTCACACACAATTGGATTTTTAAATTTCTGAAATTGGCTTAGCATACTTTAGATGATGGAGGTGAGAACCAGAGAAAGTAGGAGGGTTGGGGTAGGTGAGTGGTGGAGAGGGGAGAAAGGCGGACAGTCACACGGCAGTGAAACCAGAGGGTCAGGGGAGAGAGGAGAGAGAGCGTTAGAGCAGAGAGGGGAGAGAGGTCAGGGGAGAGAGGAGAGAGAGCATTAGGGCAGAGAGGGGAGAGAGCCTTAGAGCAGAGATGGGAGAGAGGTCGGGGGAGAGGGGAGAGAGCGTTAGGGCAGAGAGGGGTAGAGAGGTCAGGGGAGAGAGGAGAAAGCGTTAGAGCAGAGAGGGGAGAGAGGAAATGGACACTGAGGCCTTTTATGTCACCCCATAGTCCCCACAATGCTCATTGTGAGTTGGAGGAAACCAGTGCTCACTGTCACCAGGCTTTCCACATGCACAGGTGAAGGAAAGCAAAGGCCGAGTTGTTCTCACTTTCACTTTCTGCTTTTGTTTAGCCACACGAGATGAAGATCACCTCTGCCTACCTTCAGGACATTGAGAATGCCTATAAGAAAACCTTCCTCCCTGAGATGAGGTGAGCCATGCAGGTGTATTGTACTGAAGCTTCTTTGCCAGTAGTTTCTCTTTCTTTCTTTTCTTTCTCTTTCCTTCCTTTCTCCCTCCCTCCTTCCTTTCCTCCCTCCCACACTCTTGCCCCCGGGTAGAGTGCCCTGGTGTCATCATAGCTCACAGCAGCTTCAGAGTCCTGGGCTCAGCAGTCCTCCTGCCTAAGCCTCCCAAGTAGCTGGAACTGCAAGCACCCACCACACACACACACACATACACACACACCGCTGATTTTTCTGTTTTTAGTAGAGACAGGGTCTCACTCTTGCTCAGGCTGGTCTTGAACTCCTGAGCTCAGGGGATTCTCCTGTCTTGGCCTCCCAGAGTGCTGGGATTATAGGTTGAACCACCACACCCACCTGTCAGTAGTTTTTTGGCCCTAACAGCCCAGCAAGTTTTCTCACTGAAATGGGGTTGTCTGGGGCCTTCTAATCTGATATTTATAAACAAGAATCATAGGAGACATTTCAGTTTGAGTTTTGGAGACTTTTTGGTTTGTTTTTGGTTTGCTTATTTTTGCTTTTTCTGTTTTATATAGATTTTTAAAGTTTTTTTAATGTTAGAAGGAAACCCAAGCTCTACTCCATGATAGGATTTAGTCTTAGAGAAGTCATGTATTTTTACTTGAGGTGGCAACTAAATGTTCATGTTTGCCTGGAAAGACTGCTGAGCAGTCCTCAGTGGCCACAGAGGACGTCCGTGAGGGTGGGCATGTCTATGAGTCTATACACATCAGCGGAGGTCAGCAGGAGGCTCTGGGGTAAAGGAAGTGAACACCGCCACACCATGTCTTTTCTTATTTCCTTTTCTATTTATCTCTTTATTGAAAGCACAAGGAGCGTTTTTCTGCCCACTCTGTAGCTCGTCCTTCTGTGTTCTTTGAGCATGTGTCTATAAAGAATGTCACCTAGGTCCAGTTGAATGCAGATTCTTTGAATAGTGCTTTCGCTGAAGGTTTTTAGTAGTATTTCACATATGTTTTTAAAAACTGAAGTACATGTATACCATGGAATATTATTCAACCTTAAAGAAAGATGGAGATTTTACCTCTTTCATGTTTACATGGATGGAGCTGGAACATATTCTTCTTAGCAAAGTATCCCAAGAATGGAAGAAAAAGTATCCAATGTACTCAGCCCTACTATGAAGCTAATTTATAGGTTTCATATGAAGGCTGTAACTCAACTATAGCCCAAGAATATGGGGAAAGGGGCAAAGGAGGGGAGGGAAGGGGCGAGGTTGGGGTGGAGGGAGGGTAATTGGTGGGGCCACACCTATGGTTCATCTTAGAAGGGTACAGGCAAAACTTACTAAATGCAGAGTACAAATGTCTTCATACAATAACTAAGAAAATGCCATGAAGGATATGTTAATCAGTTTGATGAAAATAGTTCAGATTGTATATGAAACCAGCACATTGTACCCCTTGATTACACTAATGTACACAGCTATGATTTAATAATCGTAACAAAAAAAGAAAACTTTCCTTGTTTTAATTAAATCCCATGAACATCTGTCTCCAGATGAGCATGCAATCAATCATTATGCTAAAGCTTCTTTTGTTGATTACCACAAGTAAATTTAGAAATTTATCATTAGATTCACTTGAGAACATGTTTGGAAAAGAAGAGAGAGTATTCCTCCAATAATAAACATGTACATGGGAATAAAAAATAATCATAATTTAGTATGATAATTTAAGCCTTAATTCAAGGCTTGATATGAATTGAATATAACACAGTTTCTAATGACCCAGAAGAGGTAACAATGAAAGTTGGAGAAAAGAATCCACCAGGAAATTTCTGGGCTGAGATACTGTTTCCTCCAAATTACTTTCACTTTCATTGTGAGAAGCTTAAGTATGATGTGTAACATGAATTTGGGGAACTGAGGAAAAGAGGAATCACTTTTATAAAGTGATATCATGAAGCTCTTCCCCACTTTGGGCAATCCATGATAACAAGCCCTGTCTAGAATTCAAGGAGCTTCAACACTCACATGACGATCAAAATTATCTTGAAATACATTTATAACTCACAGCTCTGTCCATACTGCATAGTCATACAAAACAAAGTGGTGATAATGTTGGAAAAGTATTATGGCATCTCTTCTCCTTCCTCTTTGTCCTCGTCAGCTCACATGTATGGCAAAAGAATACAAAAGCAGGTAATCCCAAGCTTTGACCTTACCACATGAGATTATAAAGCAACACAAGAGCTCGTCAATTGTCTTCAGACAGGATTTCCCAATTTTCTCAGTCTCCTTCCTGTTCTTAGTAGCTCAGGTATTGAGATGTAGGACCCTGCTCATCGCATTCTTTTATAGAACAGAGGTGCTACACTTCTGCCTTTGACCGTGAAGATACAGATGGTTCTTAAGAACAGAAAGGAGAGGATATGAAGTAAATGTACCTTTTCCTGGCCAGGGGATTTTGTTAGGGATTACAGAGAAAGCAAGAAAGATCTTGTCTCTCCAAGTTGGAGTCCAGAAAGTATGAGATAAATTAGGGACAATCAATGAGATGAAGAGCGAAGGACAGAGGAAGGCGTGGAAGGCAGGGAGAAGAGAAGTTGTCATCTTGTTCCCAGTTTGGAACTCTAAGAAGTGGTTGCCTCTCTGCATCTGTGCTATCTTCAGCCAACCTGCACCAGGGAGATTTCTCAGTGCTCAGGAAGGAGGCTGTAAAGTTCAGATCCCAGCTGAGCCAGTGAAGCTGTCACAGCAGCAGAACCTGATGTTAAACCAACGGCCAAAGAGGCTGGAAGACGAGCCAGTAGGATTGTGAGCCTTGGTAGGAAGTTAGTCTCCTCCCTGCTGGTGACAGACCTGAGGTCCAAAAAGCACGAGCTTTAGTTATGAGTGCCAGAAGAGGCTGCTGAATTCAGGTAGACAAGGGCTGTTATCCCAGAGATCAGAAGACCCAGTCCCCAAGGACCCGGCTCCTTCCCCTCTGCAACAAGGTAAACCAGCTGCTTTTAGCACACATCTCAGCATCACCTTGGGAAAGGAAGACTGGACACTGTTACATATGGAAGGATTCAGATTGGGCTGCATTTAAAACTGAGTGGAAACATATCTAATATATATACATTCCCTTTGTGCTTTGGTGTGTCTGAATTCTTTTGACTATCTTCAAGTTTACTAATTTATTTTCTTTTGTGTTCAATCCACTGTGAATTCCATCCAATACATTTTTATTCTGAATACATAAATATATATATTTTTTCAGTTTCAAATTTTGGGTTTTTTAAAAAACATTTTCCATATACCTCCTGAAATTCCCTAATCACATTACATCTGAATTTCCTTTCAGATTCTCTTCCTTCTTTGTCATTATAATTTTAAAGTTGTCTATTAATCTTAGCATCTGGTTTTTCTTTAGACACTAACTTTTCTTTTTTTTTAAATTATCTTTATCATTAAATCATAGTTGTGTACAATAGTGCAATCAAGGGGCACAATGTGCTGGCTTCATACACAATCTTAACCATTTTCATCAACCTGATTAACATAGCCCTCCCGGCAATCTCTCCATCACTACATGAAGGCATTTGTA